>ML660201.1:7459727-7702848 GCA_007570785.1 Antilocapra americana | reverse complement strand
TGTGTGTGTGTGTGTGTGTGTGTGTGTGTGTGTGTGTGTGTGTGTGTATAGAGAGAGAGCGCTTCCTAATTTCATTTTTGGAAATGGGTTTATGATGCATTACGATTTACACAAATAAAAGTCTCAGAGAGCACTGCATCTCTAAAGCATGAAGATAACTTATTGTTCTGGTAAATGATAAAGCTGCTTACAGTGGCAGCTTTGATTTATTGAAGCAATTCACATACACTTGCAAAGTATATTAGCTTTGCCTCTGCCCACAAAGGGCACATTTGAGCTGGGTAGGACACTCCAGTGATGAATTACAGACCAGATCCAACTGAAGGCAACTGGCACATCAAATGCCTAAAGGCTCCAAATTATAGCAAGAATGTGTTTTCCATGGTGATCCCTCACAGGCAGTGGCATCTATGGTAGGCCAAGAAACAAATTAGGGCTTCACTGTTTTATTTCACGATAGTGTTCTTTAGTAACAAAGCTCCTCTTGTTTTTTATCAGTAAAGAGACTGGCATCCCTACACTGTATCCAATATCAGCTGAGGCATGTGTGCCCTTAAAACTACAACTGGTGATTTACCAATTGGTTCCGGAATGAAACTTGGCAGAGCCCTGTACCCAAACACCCAGTTTCCTCTTTGAAGAAGAAAAACATGACTCCAGTTATTTGACCTGCATTCGAAATCTAGAAAGTTAAACCCCTAATGGAAGATCTCTGGGTAGAAGATTTCACTGCACTGTATCTTAGGTAGTCCCCCTTCATAGAAAAGAGGTACCTGAGGATAAAACATCTTCAGAATCAGAGCCCATTTCTTCCGCAGGCCCAGTGAGGTACCCAGAGTGAGCTGATTCATCAGTCACTGTGACCTGTGTATCAAGCACTTAGTCCCCACAATCTCAGCCATCTCCTCTCATTACTGCATTAACCACGGGTGAGCAGGTGCTGGGATCCCCTTCACTTTGCAGATGAGCACACCGAGGCTGAATGGTCAAGTTGTCAGCAATGCCACACAGCTATGAAGGCTAACTCCTCAGTGCTTATTTCTAACCATTCCATTATATAGGACAAATTACTTCTGTGTCATAATTATGGAGGCTGATCTGTTTTAAAGGAACTAATTTTCATCTTTTCCATCTTTCTCATTTTTGATCTCAGTAGGAGGAAACTACTTACACTCAATTAATTGAGTAAGCACTGAAAGCACTTTACTTGCATTTGCATTCTCATGTCACCTCTTTGTTTCTTGGAATGGCTGAGCTTTGTTCCTCAGCAAGAAAGCATGCAAAATTGCCTCCCAGCTGACAAGAAGGATGGGTGATTGATTTTCAGTGCACTGATGCTTCACTTAGGGAATAAAAGGAAGGAACCAGGGCAAAAGAACCCAGTCAACTACCTGTTACAGTGTTTCTGTACTAAACCTCATGCTTTTTCTTCTTAGCTAAGCTTCTTAGCTATCACTCAGAATCAGTCTTAGACATGTCTCTAACAAGCTCTGTTATCACTCTCTCAACCCAAGTCAGAGTAGAAGGGAAAAAAGGGGTGAAGGCAATCCTGCTCAGAATTTGACACTCTGACAGACATAACTCAGCAAAAAGAAGTGTAGTCTTGGGACAGGGTAAGAACAATGCTGTGTTCAGTGAATCTATTGTTTCGCCAAGTGGGAAAGTGAAATTACTTCTGCACAATTTCTATCCAAAATTTAAAATCAGTTGCTAAAAAGGATAATTTTCTTAAAAAAAAAAAAAAAACTAACCTAAGCATAATTTTCCCTGCCCTTCAGCAATAGTACATACACGAGACAATAATCTATTTCTCATGATTTAAATCCTGATGCTGTGGCTTTGCATTTAGCCAACAGAAGACAGAGAAGTACTTCAGATTCTGACAAACAAAGAGGTTAAAACTCTGTGCCATAACTTCAAAATACTTAAAAAAAAAAAAAATCCACTCTTGACTCTGTAAACCTATGTTTAAATGTATAGGGATTTTGATCTTTCATATACAAACAAGAGAAACTAACATTTTTGCAAATGTGGTAGATTTACATTTGTTTCTCTACAACCATTTAGAAAACTAAAATGCATATATTATATGCGTATATGCGAACAGAAAACTAACGCCCCACCTCCCCAACATTATCTAAGGTCTCTCTTTTGCCCAGTAATTCTGAATTTCTCCTGATCTCTTTTGTGACCAAAGAAAAGTGTGCTTGAGAGAGTCCCCTGAGTTAGGGATGAAGGTGTAACACTTTCTGAGATCAATTCCTGACTACCAGGTCCCACGTTGCTATCTCCCCACGGGCATGGAGGAAAGCAACAGAAGATCCAAATCTACCCAGAAACCCAGGGGCATGCATCAGGCCTTGGAGAGGCAACAAATGAGAATCCGCAGAAGACAAAAACTGCTAAAGCTCCTGCCACACCACTGTATGTTGGTTACATCTGTTACGTTTCTAGTACAAGCCATCAGCCTTTAGAGTCAAAGCCACAATGTCGCAGATAAGCATATCTAAAAACTCTCTTATTTACCATGCAACGTACCCATGTAAAACAGCTCTAATGTTTCTTGACAAGTATGTCTAAGAAGGACTCACACTATTCTTTTTCATCAAACTCTGGGAGTTGGTGATGGACAGGGAGGCCTCACGTGCTGCAGTCCATGGGGTTGCAAAGAGTTGGACACGACTGAGCGACTGAACTATATATATATACTATACATATATATATATATATACTTTTTTTTAGCTTACCCAAAAAAGTTAAAGCAGTCACCATATGGTGACATGAAATATGGTCCCATATTTCATGGGACCAGAACAGACACTAACATTTAATTTCCTTAAGTGAATTTCTTTTACAAATGTACCTTTTCAGAAAAAAGTATTTATTTTTGGCTGCACTGGGTCTTCATTGCTGTCTGGGCTTTTCCCTAGTTGCAGTGACAAGGGGCTACTCTGTGTTGTGGTGTGAGGGCTTCTCATTGCAGTATCTCTTGTGGAGAATGGGCTCTAGGGTGTACAGGCTTCAGTAGTTGTGGGTACAGGCTTAGTTGCTCCATGGCAAGTGGGATCTTCCTGAACTAGGGATTGAACCTGTGTCGCCTGCATTGGTGGTGGATTCTTTACCACTGAGCTACCAAGGAAGCCCCCCAAATATACCTTTTTATTTTAGGGATCCTTAGCAAATCAACCCCTTCTTGAAGATCCTGTTTGACCAACAGAATAATCATTCACAAAATTTTACTGTTGAAGAACAATTTCTGAATGCTTCCACAAATATTAGAAAGTGATGAAAAATTTTGAAATAATACCCCTTGGCATAGAATTTCTATACTGGGACTGGGGGTTTGCCCCTACTAGGCCTCTGCATTGTTAGTTATGACTTCAAACTCAAGGTCAATGTACTATATTCACTTCTATCAAATGTAGTAGGGACTTTCCTGGTGTTCCAAGGGTTAGTAATCTGCCCTGCAATGCAGGGGACAAGGGTTCGATCCCTGGTCAGGAAACTAAGCTCTCACAGGCTATGGAGCTACTGAGCCTGTATGATGCAACTACTGAATCTGTGCGCTGCAACAAAAGGTCCCTCATGATGCAATGATGTCCCGAGTGCCACCTCTAAGACCCAATGCAGCCAAATAAATAAATATATATTTTTAAAAAATGCATTTGATTTTATGGTGATCCCTAAAGGACTTGTGCTTGCCAAATGAGAATTGCTGGGTTACCATTTTGATATTGGATGAGCTCTATGTGGTTCCATGGCACTTGGTAAAGCTCTCTTCCTTTGCAGAGGGAAAACATGGGGGAGGAAGTCAACACCCGCCTCCTCGCTGTTCACAAGGCATGCCACTAAAAGGCAGGTGGATGCTACAAGCTGTGGTTCAGTTGCTAAGTCCTGTCCAAATCTGTGACCCAGTGGATGGAAGCGCACCAGGCTTCCCTGTCCTTCACCATTTCCCAGTATTTGCTTAAACTCATATCCATGAGTTGATAATACCATCCAACCATCTCATCCTCTTGTTCTCAATCTTTCCCAGCATCAGGGTCTTTTCCAATGAGTTGGTTCTTCTCATCAGGTGGCCAATGTATTGGAGCTTCAGCACCAGTCGTTTTAATGAATATTTAGGGTTGATTTCCTTTATGAATATATGAAATATATTTATGAATATTCAGGATTGACTGGTTTGATCTCCGTGCTGTCCAAGGGATTCTCAAAGAGTCTTCTCCAGCACCACAGCTAAAAAGCATTAATTCTTTGTTGCTCAGCCTTCTTTATGGTCCAACTCTCACATCTGTACATGATCACTGGAAAAACCACAGCTTTGACAATACAGCAAAGTGATGTTGCTGCTTTTTCATATGCTATCTAGGTCTGTCATAGCTTTTTTTTTTTTTTTTTAACAAAGCAGGCTCCCATCAAGCCTTTTAAACACCAATATCAGATGCAGAACACGCAGTCCTAGGCGGGATTTCCTCCATGGGACTACAAGTCACACTATGTTGGTGCCTCCCTGGTGGGCTGTCCTGAGGCTAGGCAAGCAGACCACCTCCCACTAAGATCCCAGTTGGGATGAGTGGGAATGAGGATAGTGGAAGAACTCTTAATCAGAATCACTGGCAAGTTAATACAACAAAAGTATGTCAGTTAATCCTATTACAGAACTTTTGATAGGTTTCCTCACCCCTCACTGTGTAATCATTTTTAAAAGACCTATCGCACCACTAATCTGAGAACTGTGTCCCTGGGATTTTTATTCTACCATATCTAATTGTTTGGGTCTATATTTGTGTCTGCTACTGAGGCCTCTGATTCACTTCTCTAGCAATTACTTGAAAAGATTTCAGGACTTCACTGGTGGTCCACTGGTCAGGAATCTGCCTGCCAATGCAGGGGACACAGGTTCACTCCCTGATTCGGGAAGATCCCACATGCTGAGCAGTCACTAAGCCTGTGAGTCACAACTATTAAGCCTGTGCTCTAGAGCTCAGGGGCTGCAGCTACTGAGGTCGGTGCTCCTAGAGCCCATGCTCTGCAAGAAGAGAAGCCACTGGAATGAGAAGCCCACACCATGAATATGGAGTAGCCCCCACTCGCCGCAACTAAAGTCCGAGCAGCAATGAAGACCCAGTACAGACAAAAACAAACTAAAAGAAACCCCCAACAAATTAAAAAAAACAAAGAATTAATGCTTTTTAGCTGTGGTGCTGGAGAAGACTCTGTCTGAGCATAAGAATCCATAACATTTAGTGAAAGAAGTCCTTGAGGGATAGAGGGGAAATGACCCCTCCCCACTAGAACTGAGCAATCCTGGGAATGATGTTGTTTTAGAGTTTATTTGGCTCCAGAGGTCAATTCTGAATTTGAACTTCTGGCCATCAATACAACACTAAATTAAGACTTTGCGAAACTTTAACAATATGCAGGTCTTTAAATTAGGGTTAGAATCATCTTTTCCAGCATTTAGTCTTATCATTTTAGGAAATGCTGCCATTTGTGGATTCAAAAATATTGACTGTGTGCCTGCTACGTGTAAGGTTTATATTGACACAATTGGTCTCCACTGGCAGGAAGAGGTCAAGGATGCTTTCCTTCTCCAGCCCTTTAGCCTTCATGAATCCAATACTGATCAGGCTCAGGCGGTAAAAAATCTGCCTGCAATGCGAGAGACCTGGGTTGGGAAGATCCCCTGGAGGAAGGCCTGGCAACCCAGTTCAGTATTCTTGCCTGGAGAACTTCATGGACAGAGGAGCCTGGCAGGCTACAGTCCATGGGATCGCAAAGAGTTGGAGGCGGCTGAGAGACTAATTACGGCACAAAGAGTGAGAGAAAATGTGTGAGGATCTGAAGGTCCCAGATTGAGGTTCTAATATTCTCATAGCCGAATAGTATCACACCCGTGGGTCACACGGGAATAGCGTTCATATGTGCACACACAGTGTCTGTTGCCAACCTCAGTGGTTAAATGTGGACAAGTAAATAAGTAAACACCAAGAAATGGTATCAGCATCTCCTTAACAGCATCACAATTATCACTTTTATAATGTTCAAAGTATAGTCTATCTTCATTAACACAAATACTTTCCATGACAGAATATCTCTGTAATTTTAACTAATTCTCTTTATTTTTCTATCATCTACTATCTATCAGGTTGACCAAAATGTTCATTTGGATTTTCCTGTAACACTTTAGGGAAAAACCCAAATGAACTTTTTGGACAGCCTACTATCTATCCATCTATCTACTTATTTAAATTTTTATTTTATATTGGAGTATAGTTAATTCTCTGTAATTTTAGTTTAAAATAGGTGAAGAGATAATTACTGGAAAAATTTATGTGGAATAATAATGATGTGTTCCATATGTGTGTACATGTGGGTATGTGAGTGTGTCTGTGTGCAGTCGGTGTTATAGTTTTTGATTTGCATGTTGAGGAGTCTGTGTTATTTAAACATGTTATAAAATCACAACAGATCTGAGCAGACACCTGGAGAGGGGTGCAAGTGGCTTCCTTGTGGAATGACATCAGGCCTGTGTCTCCAAATATCACTAAATTTCTGCCTGGTTTTATTAGGGGCTCAATGAATAAATGCCTGATTACAAAACCACTTGGAAATTAAACCTGTACAAACAAAACTCATGACACACCTTAACAAACATTTTGGTCATTAACATCACTGGTGGCTGCAGTGCTAATTTTTCCAGGCCCTACATACTGGAAATTCTCAGTGTTTTAGTTTCCACTTTCCACCATTTAATAATAAAAACTCATACTGGTTCTTAATTCTACTCAGTTTTCCCTCAGAGAAGATTAAAATATGCTCTGCAAAGACATACTAGAGGGACTTCCCTGAAGCTCCAGTGGCTAAGACTTAGAGTTCCCAATGCAATGGGGCTGGGTTCAATCCCTAGTCAGGGGACTAGATCCCACACGCCACAACTAAAGATCCTGCATGCCACAATTAAGACCCAGCGCAGCCAAATACATAAATTTAAAGAAATCCCAATAAACAGAGTAGAACACTAACTCTGCTGACAATCTTGATGGTCTACCACCATGGACATCAAGGCACAGAGAGGAGGAGGAGGAGGAGGTGCAGAGGGCTGTTCTCCAAGAGGAAGTCCCTGGGCTCATGAGAACAGTGACTGTGTAACTGTATCCTGTTATTCTATAAAGAAGAAACACCCAGGAAGGCCCAGAGGTCACATGACTAGTTTAGAAGTAGCTTTGCCTTGTAAGCAGTCACGAGGGAAGGGATATATGTATATCTCTTTCCTGGTGGCTCAGATGGTAAAGAATCTGCCTTCAATGCAGGAGATCTGGGCTCCAGCCCTAGGTGGGGAAGATCCCCTGGAGAAGGAAAGGCCTACCCACGCCAGTATTCTTTCCTGGAGAATCCCATGGACAGAGGAGTCTGGTGGGCTACAGTTTATAGGGTTGCAAAGGGTAGGACACAACTGAGTGACTAACACTTTCCCTTTCAACAGACACGTATGATCCACAGGCCGATTCACTTCGTTGCACAGCAGACTGACGTACTGACACAGCATTATAAAGCAGTTATACTCCAGTTAAAAAAAGTAAAAAAAAGAAAAAAAAAAAGAAACTGCTGGTCACTTTTCTCATGCACCTCGCCGACTCTAACCTCTTCGTCTTAATAGTCATCTCTGAACACATCCCTCAATCTAGAGAAAGCCCACATTTGCTGTATCTGACAGGATTCTTGACAACACAGACATCTTGGAAGATATGACAGAAATCTCCCCCAACTTGAACCTGATGTTATTCCTGCTCATAAGGATTCTTTAGAACATAGAGAAGGAAATAAACATCAGAGGAATTCTCAATGTAGATTAACTTTACGGCAATGGTTCTTAAAGATTAATGGCCTATTAATTGCTTGAGAATGCATTTTGCAAAAGCTGATCTGTCTCAGGGTTAGAATCAGTAGCACTTATTTAAAATTAAAAATAAAATAAAAAAACTTTTGAAAAGACTGAAGAAACGTACCCTCTTTACAAAAACAGTATTCCTGGGGGACAGATGGTACCCAGCCTGCAGTAACTCCGGAAAATCCAGTTATCTGTACTTTTGATAAGCTCCCCTCCCCGTCCTAATGCAGAGGGATCATCTCCTGAAACACAGTGATTTAGGGATGAACGCGCCTTTTCCCAATGGCTAATTTCCAACATATCAACACCTCTCCTGAAAAAGAAGAGGTCCTAAGCTCTTAACAGCCCAGTTCCATGATGGGGTCTTTAGAATCTTTAAAGTTTCAAATTGCTTTCACAATGCTTCCGAATCTTTCCAGGTACATAATAGCATCCTAATAAATCAATGAAATTCATCTCAAGCCCCTTGAAGAGAAGGAGACATCAAATTCCCAGCTGATTTATTTTTCTACTTCCTGCTTCAACTTGCATGCCTGTTAGCTCCCAAAATAAAGCCATCTGCAGTGATTTCACAGAGGTTCTGGTTTGCCTGGAGCCAGTCACATCCCCTCCACCCAACAGGGGCTTCTGCTGCAAATTTAGCAGAAAGAGCCAGATGGTAGTTGTCGTGTACAAGCGCTGGCTGTCACCACCAGGCAAATGTACAGGATTCAAGTCGGTCTTCCCGACAGTCCTGTGGACCCTGGCGGCCTCCAGTGTGAGCTGGGACAGGAAGAGAGCTCGTGGGATGCTGTGAGCTGGCATTACTGATTCACATCATTTATAGACAGTTACTGTCACCACAAACCAACAACAAACACAACAATAAAGGAGGGAAAAAGAAAAAGAAAGCAAGCTTTTGGTGTCTTTTTAACTTGTGTTTCACAGCCTCTTGAATAAACCCCAGCATATCCTCCCAGGTTTTCTAATCTCTATTTATAAATACGCAAGGGACAATGTGATGTTTAATACACGCCATCTAGTTCCAGAAGGTATCATGTAGTTCCTGCAACATTAGAGTAGCTCCAAATGGGAAGTAACCCATGAGCACTGTTTTTGTTCTGGTTAATTCTAGCCGGTGATGGGGAAAACGATCCGGTGTGTAAGTGCTTGTTGTCAGTGTTATGAGAACTTGGCAAAACACACACTGGTTTTCTACACTTACGATATTTTTGTTTTATCTTGGCAGCACCACACGCATGGAGGATCTTAGTTCCCGGACCAGGGATTGATCCTGCACCCCTTGCGGTGGAAGCACAGAGTCTTAACCGCTGGATCGCCAGGGAAGTCCCTACACTTAATAACTTTTTTTCAATCCTTCATTTTACAAAGAATGGGCAGATTTCTGCAAGGAGACAGACTTCAGAAGAAACCAACTTGTCAACAACCTGACCTTGCACTTCCAGCCTCCAGAAAGGGGAGAAATAAATTCCAGTTCTTTATGGTACACACATACACACACACACAAAACGCATACAATACACACACACACACACACACACACACACACACACACACACACACACACACACACACACACGGCTGATACTAATTCTCTTTTATTTTCCTACTTGTGCTGAATTATTAGGTCCTGAATTATTCAGGACCTAATAATCAGGACCCTACTTGGGTCCCGAATAAGAGACAAATCTCTTGGCAAACTTACATTCCTCAAGTTCCAAACTGAACAGGTGGTTCAATTACCTGGAAAAAGAAGCAAAAGCCTACAACACACTAAATATCCTTCCACAGCTGACAAACTCAGCAGCACCAGAATTCAGAAATCAACCATTACCCGCACATACCCTCTTATCATTGTTCTGAGGAAGGAAAAAACAGAGAAGAGGGATGAAGTGGGCTAGGAAGAGGGTGAGTTTGGAATGTAGGCTGAGATGGGATTATTGACTTCCTGGGACACTGTGAGAGCTTAGGACTAAAAATCACATCAGCTGGTCCCCATACCTACTGAATGATGTCCCTGGAATCAGACTCCCCAGATTCATCTACCTGTTGATAAAAATTCACATGCCAGCATTTGTCTTGCCATTTTGAACAGGGTTGGAGAAAAGCATTTTGAGCTCATGGGAACTTTTTTAGAAGCATACTTAGCATGTCATAAGTTTTGCCAAATTAATACATTCGTTTGCACACCAGTCACCAAATATGCCATCATATCCTGCCAGAATTTTGAAAAAAACCTATTATGCAAATTCATAATAGAAAATAAATGTAAAACTAAGTGTTACCAGTCACTTCAATTCAGTTTCTATGGATGAATACATTCATGCGCATGGGCACCTACACACACAGACTCCTTAAAACCTCATTTCCTTTTCTCTGTTTGCATTTCTAGAAAATACCAGCTAAGGGCAATAACAAAACAATTCCCATTCACAGATGAACTATCTTCATTAATGGGAAGAGAGAGCAAGTGACTGGTAGTGGGGGCCAATGGCTAAACACATGGAGGAGGGCAAGGAGTCCGGTCTCAGGTTTGGTTGCTAAGCCTGACAGACAGCAGTGTCAAGGGGCCCCAGGGAAGGAGGTAGGGAGCACGTGTCCATGCCTTTTCCCCCCAGGCTCTTGTTGCCAAGGAAACCTTCCTCTTTGTGTGGCACATTCCCAGAGATGCTCGAGGTTGACTCCAGCTCTAGAATGTATGAGCTCCTTGAATTGTGTCATTTTAACAATGGGAAATTAAAAAGACAAAATTGCTTGACAGAAGGTAGAGAAATACCCTGAAATTTCTGTGAAGCTCTCCCTGTTTGGGGAGAGAATAGCAAAGCCAATAACAACAGTCTGTTATGAAACAGTCCTGGGCTGTGGAAGTTTAAAGATAGATAGATAAGAGAGAGACTTGAAGGCTTTAACTCCTCCATCTCGTAGGCTTTCATATTTAATTTCACTTATGATTTTTTTTTAATTGAAGAGGAAACGAGAAGTGTAACAACTGTTCTGGCAAATAGTCCATGTTGTAACTGTTGTCACTACGCAAGGTATTTTGGGGTGTTTGGGGTTCTCTTGGGTGTTCCCAGGTGACTAAGGCAAGGCTGGGCCTACAAGGTTGGAAGCAGGATGACTCATTATTGCTAACAAAATTATGCCACACACCACACTATTATAATTAAATTTTAAATATTCATTTGTTTGCTGCCAGTATGTACAACTCTAATTACTTCCTGTACTGAATCCCTGTAGTTTGCAACTATGTTAAACTCACTCACTAGTTCTAGTTTGTAGACTGTCTTGAATTTTTCATTTAAACATGCATGCCAGGACTTCCCTGGTGCTCCAGAGGTTCAGAATTCACCTTCTAATGCAGAGGACTCAGGCATGATTCCTGGTCAGGGAACTAATTTTCCACACGCCACAGAACTTAAGTCCAAGCAACACAACTATGGAGCCCACGCACCAGAACTAGGATCTGACACAGCCAAAAAATAAAACATTAAAAAATAGCCAATGTGCATGTTCCTCTGCAAATACCATTCTGCATAGAAATACAGTGTTGCAGAACTGTTCTGAGAATCAGTTTACAGCCAAGTAAAACAAAAGGTGTTTTCAATAAATAAAAATGCAGTATTAAGAAGAAACTGGCATGATCTATGATTACTTGCCTATCTACAACATGCGTATGCATAAGTTCAGAGGCAGAAAAAGAGAGGCAAAAATAAAAAAAAACCTGTTCTGTTAGCAAGGAGTTTTTCTGTTTTTCTTTTTTTTTTGAACACCTACATTCATTTTTTTTTAATTGGTTTTGCCATACAATGACATGAAACCGCCATGGGTTTACATATGCTCCCCCTCCAGAACCCCCCTCCCTCCTCCCTCCCGATTCCCTCCCCCTGGGAAATCTCGGTGCACCAGCCCCGAGCATCAATCCTGGGCTGGCAATTGATTTCACCTATGATAATTAACATATTTCAATGCCATTCTCCCATATCATCCCACCCTTGCCCTCATCCACAGAGTCCATGAATCTGTTCTATACATCTGCGTTCCTTTTGCTGTCTCGCATGCAGGGTTCTCCCTGCCATCTTTCTAAATTCCATATGTATGGGTTAGTATACTGTATTGTTGTTTTTCCTTCTGGCTTACTTCACTCTGGATAATAGGCTCCAGTCTGTTTTTCAAAAAATTCTTTTCTTGTAAGTACTGTGCAGTTTTTCAGTTTATAAAAAGTTGTATGTTCTAAATAAAATGACAAAAATTACTACCAGGACTGAAAATTGCCACAATTTTCAGCTAGACAGGAGCGTAACTCTTTGATTTATCTTTTGTCCTTGGATTGTTCTTTTTGACTAGCTTCCCAGTAAAAACAGAGCCTTTCCTCCAAGATAGACCGAGTTGGTATCAACTGAGTATTAGGTAGTTAGGAGAGGAGAAAGGAGTCCAAGATGGTCGTGGCTAAAAGACAAAGAAGGGAAGAGCCCATGAAATAGAACAAAGGAAGGTCTGAGGACTGGAATGAGGACCTCAGGTAAAACAAACAGCACTCCTGGCTAGACCAATTGACACAGGGCAGGCCCAAGGGAGGAGAAAAAACGTAAAAAAAGAGGAGCCAAAACTGGGCTGGGGGCTTTTTCCTTCTTTGTCTTTTAGCCACCACCATTTTGAACTCCTTTTTCCTCTTCTAACTAGCATGAGGAAGCCATGGTGCTCATCAAAATTCATTAAATAGTAACCCAAGCCTTTTGACCTCTATCACATAAAATTAATGCCACACAGTCCAGTTAACACAGTACATGCAAAGATGAATCATTAGAGTGATAGTTATCTATGCATTGTTTTCCTTGGGAGAGAAATGCACACAGTCCCACCCGGAGCTAAGTCTGACGCATCCTACTGCGTGTTCTTACAACCCCCTGAAATGTGCACTCCACTGCAGTAGCCTGCATTTGGGGGGCAGTCTCTATTCTGACTCCTTTTATTGCCATTTATTTTTTGTTCTTGAAACAGTTATGACTCACAATGGCTCATAAAAAGTTCAGTGGTGCTGGATCTACTTCAAAAATAAAAACAAAAAAACCAACAGAGTAAGAGCATCTGGGAAAAAATTAAAAATGCAGTTTTAATGAGTCTCCAGGTGCCTCTGAGGAAATGGTGTGGGAATCAGGGAGAAGATGTCAGTGGGCGATTAGGGATTGGTGGCTGTCCTTGAAGGCCATCACAGTCCTCCCTGCAGCCAGGGAAGATGGGCTCACAATCATGAAGAGAACCTCGAAGCAACCATGCGGGGGAACTGTGGCGGTTTCAGGGATCTGAACAAGAGCATGGGTGTGAAGGCCACTGCACGCTGCTCTTTCAATGAAGAGCTGTGCGAAAATGCCTCTGCCACGGACTCTTGCTGTGACGAGTTAGCGATCCTGCTTGAAAGCAGGCAATCCCCATCTGCTTTAAAGAGGGTATGTGAGCGACTGTGTGTCTTTGAGAATTATACTACTTTTACGAGCCTCCTACAATCCTGCAGCCTTCCTGGGTTACAGTTGCTGCTGTCTGGATCCAGAGCCATCAGGTTTATGAGGCATCATGTGGACAGAGGGGCCAGTGGCATTTCCAAGCTGAAGGGGGTGATTACAGTTTTGTCTTGTGCTGCTGGTCTGAGGAAGGGGCAAGCTGGGACGCTGTGAATCAAGTAAGTCCATGCTGAATGGCTTGGCTGAATTTTTATATATATATATATATATATATATATATATATGGTGTCCCTAAAGAAACAGTCACATCTGAAGGCAGAGGAAAGAAGAAAAAATTTTAGTATTCGTTGCTCAGTTGTGTCCGACTCTTTGCGACTCCATGGACTGTAGGCCACCAGGCTCCTCCATCCATAGAATTCTCCAGGCAAGAATACCGGAGTGTGTTGCCATTTCCTCCTCCAGGGGATTTTCCCAACTCAGGGATCAAACCTGGGTCTCCTGCACTGCAGGTAAATTCTTTACCACTGAGCCACCTAGGAAGAGGAGCATATTTCAGGACTACTTCCTTTGAGGTAGTGTCCTTTGATGTTAGTGATTTGCACAGTTTTCTATTCAAAATTAGAAAAACATAATGTTAAGCAATAGTGAACTCCTTGGAAGTGACAAATTTAAACACTCAGCTACTAATTTTTTCTGTGGGTACCATGTTAGCTTGGAATTTGGAAAGCAAGATATAAATAATGTAATACAAGATGCTGTTACTGTTTTATTCCCACAAATTTCTAAGTGAAATCAATCTCTGAAGGCTCACTTGATGCTGGCTCTAGGGACAGCACTGGAGACAAAAGATAGTCTGGCAAGTTTCATGCTCTGCTTCGGAACGCAGGGAAAATCCAGCCCATTTTCTGAATCATCTGAATGTTAAGATTGTGGATATCTTTGGGAGAAAGCGGTGTCCTATCC
The DNA here is from genome assembly GCA_007570785.1 of Antilocapra americana. NCBI lineage: Eukaryota > Metazoa > Chordata > Mammalia > Artiodactyla > Antilocapridae > Antilocapra > Antilocapra americana. The sequence goes on along the minus strand of ML660201.1, from coordinate 7,688,538 downwards.
CTTAATGGCAAGGGATGTGTAGAGTGGAAAGAAATGAGATTGAAAAATTAAAGGCGGAAATGCAGACAATGAACATGTGAGATGTAAGAACAAGCACCCAGAGTTTTCAGGGAAAAATCTCATTTAATATAAGGCAAAATAAAAAGGAAAACAAATGACAAACAAGAGAGGGAGATTGACTGTTTTTATATAGAGTTAAGAATTAAAGATAGAAAATAAGGACTTCCCTGGTGGTCCAGTGGTTAAGACTCTGTACTTCCACTGAAGTGGACATGGGTTCAATCCCTGGTCGGGGAACTAAGATCGCACATGCCGTGCGGCCAAGAAGTAAATATCTTAAAAATAAATTAATAAAAATAAAGATGAAAAATAAAATAAGAAAATAGATTTAGGGATGGGAAGCAAACGGAGACCATGAAGAATGAAAAGAAAATATTTTCTAAAGAAAAATGGGGCTGAAAAATGAAGTCATTTGTAGACCTAGGTGACAGGTGACAGCAGAAATTGTTGGCAAACAATTTGCAAGAAATAAAAAAACGCAGCACACAAAAAGGGAGGGACAAGACTATGTATGGCACACAACATCTTAAATTCTCTTAATTTACTTTGGTTTTATACCATCAGGTAAATCTGACACCTTGGAACAAGTAGTTTGGGTTCTCTGGATATCACTATTGTGTTCATATTCTCTTAGGACAATCACACATGAAAGATGTTAGTGTTTAAAAAGAAAAACAGTATTTGTATGCTTTTCTGGCCACATTTCTTTCCTTATCATTCTCTAATCTGACTTTTTTTCGTTAATAAGCTATGTTTTCCAGTTTCTCTTGCATAAGACAAAGAAAAGAGATAATGTTATGATCTGTCTTACTTACGATCTTTACAGAAAAGCAGAAAGTCTAACTGTGACAGTCGTGTTTAACTGTGCAACAGATAAATTTATTAACACCAAAGGTACATAAAATGCAAAGTGTTAAAGTAACTATCTCAAATATGTTGAATAAATTCTTTTACCATGACTTGGGGAACCGAGGGACCTGGCCGTCTATATTGCTTTCTGAACCTGTAAGATTTTCAGGCCTAAAAATAGCATGATTCCTATCATTGCTTCCAATAGTGTTAACCTTCCCCAGAATCCCAGCTTAACACTTCTCATTCCCATTTCTGAAAATGGAATAATTAGACCAATTAATGAAAGAAACACATGAATATTTCCATAGAAACCTTTCCCAGACTGATATTTTCAGAACAGCGTGTTCCGCAAGGATTTATCCATGTGACTTCCTCTGATGTTAACAGAAATCAGACAATTAAATTCTCCTGTAACTCTTTTATAATTTACCCCCTCTGCTCTTAGGATCATAATAATGCAGACCTCCAAAGTGCAATCACTTCCTTAGAGTTGTCAAGTGTAAAAATTTTTGTATCACTTCTCTGAGTGATTATTGGTTATATATTATTTCTCAAAAAAAAAAAAAGATTAATGAGGTTTTAAATATTAAAATGTATGGAAATTATATGAAGGGTAATTTGGAAAATAGTTCTTTTTTAAAAAAATAATCATCAAATTTGGGAAATAAATTTAAGATAAAAAGAGAAAGTCCCAATTTCTATAAATGAAGATCACTTATTGGTCACACCAGTGAACCACATTCTTTAGCTCTGATCTCTGATGGATGCTCTGTCTTCTCAGCTAAACCAATCCTGAGAGGGAAAGAAGTCAAGGTGAGGAATATCATTCTAAGCACAAAGACAGGGAAAATATTTTTAAAGATAAAACCTTCTCAATTACATTGATACTGACTGCTTAATAAGTAAGGCTAAAAGTACAGGCATCACTGTCAAGTTCACTCAACTGCTCTGGTTAAATAAATTTATAGACTCCATTAAGGTACATTTTGCCCCATCCCAAATGTGTTTCAGAACAACATTAAAGAGGCAGTAATCTTTTTTCTCAGTAGGAGCTGCTAATAGGAACAATATGCTATTACAACAAGAAATATTACTCCTAAAAGAAAGAAAACATTAAGACATGGCTTTTCCTATCAGGAAAGGAGCACAGGCTTTGGTTTATCTTCAGATATACACAGGTCACAGATAATTCTATCTTCCTGCCAGGAATGCCATCCAACCCCATTCCGTTGTTGTACATCCAGAAGGCAACTAAATGATTAAAGGGAAGCCCTGCCACAGCCAAAGGGTGACATGGGTAGGTTTCCAGGGCCTGGTTATTCCCTGCCACCTGAACACTATCAACACTAGTCAGATGTATGAATTTTGACAGGAACATTATTACTGTATAGACATTCCCAAATTGCTCAGTATATGAAAATCCAAATAGGGGGCTTCCCGGGTGGCTCAGACAGTAAAGAATCTGCCTACAGTGTGGGAGACCTGGTTCGATCCCTGGGTTGGGAAGATTCCCTGGAATAAGGCCTGGAAACCCACTTTAGTATTCTTGCCTGGAGAATCCCAATGGACAGAGGAGCCTGGTGGGCTACAGTCCATGGGGTTGCAAAGAGTCTGACATGACTGAGCAACTGAGCACAGCACTGGTGGTCCAGTGGTTAAGACACCACGCTTCCGCTGCAGGGGGCGTGGGTTAGATCCCTGGTCAGAGAACTAAGATCCCACACGCTATGCAGCACAGCCAAAAACAAACAAACAAATAAAAAGAGAATCCAAATTTACAGTATCTCTGAATATGGATCTATGACATAATCCTCGGGCATTTAAACTTTGGAAAAAATGTGTATATTTGTTTGTTGAAGTGGATTGGTTGGTTAGGCTGTCTTTTACTTGATTTCATAACACTGAATTACTATGTTCTTTTGATGCTTAAATTGGAGGGGTGGAAGGTGAAAGTCACTCAGTCATGTCTGGAGGGGTGAGCAGTATTCATTTAATATTTTAAACCTTCACACATTTTTCTCTCACTCACAAGCACATGCTCCCTGGCCCTGATGAGAGAGGCTCCACACTGGGCAGGAGATGGACCTTTGGTTTCCTCTTCCAGCAAAACTGAGTGTTTAACTTCCATTTCCATTTCTATCAATACTATTTAAATCTCATGATGACTGATGAGCTGAGTGTAAGATAAAATCCAAGTGAAGTTCACCTTAAATACTAATGAAAAAAATGAACCAAGTTCAAAAACTTCTAAAGACCTCCACCATTGCCTCCTGCAAGAAATCCCAACTTTCCTCTCACAAGACAGGGTGGAGTCTCACCAACCCAACAGAGACCTGAGCAGAGCAGAGGTAAATTAGGTAAGCCTGCAGAAGCCCCACAAAAGCTGCAGGGAGTTCTGCAATACAATGTAACCTTGTTAAGATTTCCTTTTCATTGTTTCCATTTGAACTACAGTTTTAAAAGTAAAACACTGTCATGGAAAATGCTTTGTGAAATCGGTTTTTATCCAAAATGCATTATTTAGCAGATGGTTGGGAGCAGGAGAATGTGGGAGAGGAAAAGGATTTAAAAAGTAGAAGTGAGAGGTATCTCCAGTTTTCAGAATCCACCTCAAATGATCCAGAGGAGTTATAATCTAGTTAATTTAAGATTCCAGCAAGTTTCATGTTTTCTTCCCCCTTTCTGATCTGAAGCCATCCATGTTCTCTTCCTATTGTTCTATTTTTTTTTTTACTTTTTAAAAAAATTTTAATTGGAGGATAACTGTTTTACAATATTGTGTTAGTTCTAGTTTCATGACATATTGTGTTAGTTCTAGTTTCATGACAATCAAGAATACAGAATCTTCTGCTCTATCAGGAAAGCAGACCACTGGCCTGTCCCTTGTAAAGCAGTTACCTTCATGATTTTTATACCTAGACCTAAAGTCATATTACTGCCACAAAGCAACAGGGCTGAAAGCCTGGTGTGTGAGAGACACGGCAGCAGCTTAGAGAAGACCTTACCAAAATCCCACTGGTCAAAGGGCCTTTCCCTTCCAGAGTATGGAATGGAATTGCTATGGAATGCTTCCAGCTTCTTTTAGGAAAGGAAGCATTTCTTGTTTATTTGGGAAAGGAATCAAACATGCTCCATATAGCTACAGATCTCCCTCCATCCTTAGACTTAAGGGGTATGGGGTTGGTGGGGGGGGGGGGCAACCTTTGTCTTGAGATTCATTTCAGGACTTTAGGAAGTCTTACAGTCGGAGTTGTGACTCTCCACCTCTCAGCAACAGACAGAATGAGCAAATAAAATTAGCAAAATTATAGAATATCTGAACAGCAAAATAAATAAGTTTTGATTGAAATGTATAGAACATTCCACCTAACAACAACAGAATACCCATCTTTTTCAAATGCTTAAAGGAGCATTCACCAAGAGAGACCATATAAAACCAATCTCAACAGTTTTATAACAACTGAAATCAATTATAGTTTTTGACAATAATGAAATCAGTCTAGAATCAGTAACAGAAAAACAACAGGGAAATCTCCAAACATCTGCACATTAAACAACACACTTCTAAATAAACCATGGGGTCAAAGAGGAAATCTCCAAGAAAAGAAAAAATACATATAAATGAATGAAAATGAAAATATGACATATAAAAATATGTGAGACACAGCCAAAGTAGACTTGACAATGAAACTTAGAGCATTAAAATCTTACATTAGAAAAGAGCAAAGATTTTAAATCAATAATCCAACTTCCTATCTCAAAAAACTATAAAAAGTAGAGCAAAATAGGACTAAAATAAGCAAAAGGAAGAAAATAAGAGCAGAAATCAATAAAATTGAAAATAAAAAATAGAGAAAATTAATGAAACAAAGAGTTCTTTGATACAATCAATAAAATCAATAAGTTTAGCAAGACTGATTCTTTGAGACCCCATGGACTTCTCGCCAGGCTCTTCTGTCCATGCAATTTTCCAGGCTAGAATACTGGAGTGGGTTGCCATTTCCTCCTCCAGGAGATCTTCCCGACTCAGGAATTGAACCCAAGTCTCCTACATTGCATGCAGACTCTTTCTCAGTTGAGCCACCAGGGAAGCTTTTATAAAAATTAAGAAAATTTAAAAATTATCATTACCAAGGTGGTACAAGATATCACAACATATTCTGCAGCTATTAAGAATGTAATAAAGGAGGGACTTGCCCCGTGGTTCAGTGGTTATGAGTCTGCCTTGCAATACAGAGGATGCGGGTTCAACGCCTGGTTGGAAGCTAAGACTCCACATGCCACAGGGCAGCTAAGCCTGCGGGCCACATCTCCTGAGCCTGTGCAGACACCTAGAGACGTCCGCATGCCACAACAAGGAACCCCTGAGTTGCAACAAAGACCCAGTGTAGCCAAAAAAAGAAAAGAAAAATAAAGGGATAATAAAGAACTACTGACAACTTTATAGCCATAAATTCTACAACTGGAAGAAATGGGCCAATTCCTCAGCAACCACAAACTACCAAAGCTCAGCAAAGATAAAATGGATAATTGGAATAGTCTCATAACCATAATGAATTCATAATCAAAAAGTTCCACACATTATTTTCAAATAAAAAGAAAACAAAATATTTCTGATTCCACAAATTCCCAGGCTCTGACAGTTTCACTGGAGAATTCTAACAAACATTTAAAGGAGATTGAGCACCAGCTTGATACATTTCGAGCAGGAAACACTTTCTAATTTATTTTATGAAACCAGTAGTACTCTAATACTAAAATTAGGATGTATTCATTCCCAAATGCCTTGTTAGGAAGGTACATGGGGCTTCACAAGCTCATTTTTGTTGCTTTTAGGACATGCCCAAGATCTCAGGGAACCAAGAATGAAGCTGTATATACATCTATTTTGCTTTTTAAGTCAACTGAAAAGGGAGTTTGTAATTGGAGACAGGATCTAAAAGGAACTCTTATTTTTTCCCTTCCCAATGTGTGATTCGTATGCAGATTTCTCAGCTGCTCTCTGCCATTTGTTCCTGACCAGCTCTGCAAAGTAACATGGAAGCCCATGTGAGCTGGGAGGCAAGGGTCCAGGTTTCCAAGTTGTTCTGCTGCTAAGCCAACTTGCATACTTGGAGGATTAGTTAGATGGTATGTGCCTTGCTGACACGCTGGCTTAGTTACCAGCATGTTAATTTCTATAGGCTCATCCACACCAGGAAGTAAAGGCGAAACCAGTAAGTGTATTTACGCTGTTATGATAAATTGGTTAACACGCACGCAGGCTTAGGAGGCTCTCGTCAGACAGTCCACGGACACAGCAGCCCCCCCAGATAACTCACCGTGTCCCTTTGGGAAGTCGCTGTTGGTACTGCTAAGCTCGGCAAAAAGCTTCCCGGCTGTAGAGCCCCAGAACCCTTCCACCATCACGGAGCCATTGCTGAGCTGTGTTCCTTGGGTTTTATTAGCTGAGGTGATTCTCAGGGAGATCACCAGCTGCCCTCCCCATCACTCAGTAAATTCAGGACAGGTGGAAAATGCTGGGGAATGTTAAGCCTGATGTCAGGTGTGGTGCTCACTGAACCAGGAGCCCAGGGCCCACACGTGCATGCTATGTTATCAATTTCAAGGATGATGCTGTACACGGATCATTTTGGCGTTTCTCGTCTCCCCACCCCCACAGACACATTAGCTGCCACTCACTTCCTTGACACCTGAAGTACCAGCTGCTATTTTGAGCGAGATACTGACTCAGAATGCCTTCTTCTAATTACGTATCCTTATCTTGCCTTGGGGTGGACGTTCCCTGGGTGATGTGGAGCCAGGGGACAAGTCAGAGCCACTGGGTTGTCATAAATGCTACCAGTTAGGTCTCCCTGAGACGGGGAGGGTGGTTTCTGCATCCCCAAATTCTCCCACAGTTTTTAAAAAAGAATAAAGAAAGGTCACATGGATTCTCCCTTGTGTTGACATGCATCAGTGAAGGCAGTGGGGAGGCCAAGGCTTGTTCTAAAAATCTTACTCTGTTACCTAGTTAATAACATTCATCCAACTTATTCAGCTCCTCACACAGATCCAGAGCTCACAGTGCAATGGGTTCCTGCCCTCTGGTTCTGCATTCTTGTATGTGAACTATACCCTAAGACAGTTTATCCTTCAGAAAACTCTCAAATAGTGGCACTCAACTAAAATTTTTTTTAATTCTTATCATTAGATATTGACATCTTTCTTCTTTTAAAGGCATCTGTAACCAAAAGGGAAACTCTGCTACAGTCTCTGGACCAAGAGATAGAAGATTATAAATGAACTCTCTGATAAACAGGAGCAGACCAAAACAAGACGGTTCAGAATGCAAACAACACATCACTGGAGACGGTATCTAAATTGACAGCACAGTTACCACCAGCTTGAAAGAGATAACATTTTCCAACAAGGAGGGAAAATATGGCCAAACGCCTATCTTAAAATAAGTAACAATTAGAAATCCTTTAGTGCTCTCATTACTGCAAAAGTGTCAATTCAGTGTCTTTCCGAAACTGACACAGCACTGAAAACAAGGCAAAGTCTGGTTGCCTGCTGTGTGTGTCCCTGTCTTCTCCCACAGCCTTTAAGTAGGTCGTGAGATGAACTGAAGAACAGAGAGCTACTTCCAACACAGTTAATAAACGATCCCTGCCGACTGACAGAATGCCAGCACCACCAGCTCGAGTATTCTTCTTGCGGGGATTTGCACTCATCCTTGGAAAAGATGGTGCTTTGGGTCACAGCGTACACAAGCTGTGTATTTCCTGTATATTTCCCACCCCCACATCTCACACGTTACAGAGGCACCATGCGGAAGTTGACAGATGGGAACACGTGCTCGAACACGCCGCCCTACTCACGGAAGGCAGGGTCCCCTGGCCAGGGGATCTTCAGCAGGACCGTCGGCGGTTCCCCCCACTGTGTGGGCAGTGGCAGGGACACCCCTGTGTCCCCCCTGGCAGGTCCCTCGCGCCTGCCAGCTTCCTGATGCCGTTGGGGTGGCGGCGTCCCGTCAGGAGTGTGACACAGTAGGGAAAGAGACCGGTTCACTGTGAGACCTGCTACTCACTCTCGGACAGTGCCTCGGCCCCCCTTCCCACTGCACAGCGGCTGCCGCAGGCGGTGAATGGCCCTCCAGACCACGGGGACACAAGCTGAGGTGTCAGTGACCTTCTTCTCAAGATACTGCATTGTTTCATGGTGCTACAGAAACAACTCAACATGCTTCCCTAGCCTTAGGAACAGGGAAGAGTCTCTTTAGGTTTAAAATGGGTGGGAGAAGAGTATGAACTAGGAAGATGGGGAGGAGGTTGGCTCTCAGCTTTCAGAGAAATTAAGGGGGTCCCCAAGTCAGTTATGGAGACTGTTTCGCATGCCTGCTGGGGAGGCTGGGTAACATGGACTTCACCTCATCACCTGTCAGTTTGCACACAGAGTTAATCAAACGCTCTGTTATCTTCCCTGGGGAAGGGAAATGAGCCGATTTGAACAGTGAAGCTTGGATGCTCATCCAAAGAGGACAGCTGAGAGATTTATGTGCAAAATAACTGAGCTGGAGGAGGAAATGGGCACCAGATTCCAAGTACCTGCTGGCTGCGCCGTCGGCGGTATTTGCTGGCCCCTCTGAGCACTGAACTGAACTGAGGCCACCTGCCGGTACTGCTGCGTGGCTGAGGTAGGGTACTGACCAGACGGATAATAGTACACAGGCATCTGGGGAAGGAAGGGAACAATGGCAGGGCGTGAGGGCTGCAAACGGAGTCACATTTTTAAACACAAAATACATCGTCATTGTATGACATAATAATATGAGTACAGTAAATTGCAAAGATGGCCACCCTGCCTATACGTGTATGCATTGAGAGAGTGAAAGTTGCTCAGTTGTGTCTGACTCGGCAGCCTTATGGACTGTAGCCTGCCAGACACCTCTGTCCCTGGAATTCTCCAGGCCAGAATACTGGGCTGGGTAGCTGTTCCCTTCTCCAGGCAATCTTCCCAACCCAGGGATCAAACTCAGATCTCCTGCATTGCAGGAGGCTTCTTTACCATCTAAACCACCAGAGAAGCCCAAGAGTGCTGGAGTCGGTAGCCAATCCCTTCTTCAGGGGATCTTCCCAACCCAGGAATCTAACCAGGGTCTCCTGCATTGCAGGTGGCTCCTTTACCGGCTGAGCTACGAGGGAAGCCCATGTATGTGTCACTCCTCCCCCCAAAAGTGAGCTCCCTTCCCCAAAGCTGTGTGTCTGAGCTGGCTCTGTGCTCGCCCTGCCCATGAGACAGGAATGGTGATTTCTGAGACCTGTATGCCTGATCCTTAAGAAGACTTGCAGCTTTCACTCTTTCAGGAGAGAACCCAGCCACCAGAAGAACAAGTCCAGGCTGCCCAGCTGGAGAAAGAGGCCATGTGGAGGCCAGAGGCTGCCCAGCCAAGATCCCAATGCTCTGACTCATGGGTGAGGCCACATGGGACCTTCCAGGCCCAGTAAAGCTGCCTGGACAGCACCCGGGGTGAAGGGGCTGGCCACCCGACTGAGTCCTGCCACAAATCACTGACCTGGCTGTGAGTCAGACAATGGCTGTTGTCTTGAAGCATTGAATTTTGTATTTTTTTTTAAATGCAAGAAGAGTGAATGAAACAGTCATTAACAATGACAACACATTTTTAGGGTAGTTTTAAATGTGATCAGGCTTCCCTGGTGGCTCAGCTGGTAAAGAATTTGCCTGCAATGTGAGAGACCTGGGTGCGATCCCTGGGATGGGAAGATCCCTTGGAAAAAGGAATGGCAACCCACTCCGATATTTTTGCCTAGAAAATTCCAGGGACGGAGGAACCTGGTGGGCTACAGTCCATGGGGTCACAAAGAGTCGGACACGACTGAGTGACTTTCACTTCACTTAAATGTGATCATCTAACTTGAATCGTTTTTCTAATGGAAACACAGGTAAGTCATGAAATCTGCTGATCTCCAGCCTAAAAGGATCAAAGGATGAAGTCATGAAATAAGGGGAGGTCCAGCAGAGCACTTATCAGAGTGGCACATAGCCAGTATCCCCCTTCCAAAAAACAAAATGAATATTCAGTATAAAAAGGGACATAGGTTAAAAAAAAGAATATTCAGTCTAGAAAGGGACATAGGTCAAAATTATCATTTATGTCACCTTCTGTCACTTTATCCTGACTGGGAATGACTGAAAATATTCTAATTACTTCTGGTAAGATTTAAATCAAATGTCTACTGACCTGGAAAAATTTCTTGCCTATCTCAGGTCATTTATATGAAAGCTCTTTTCTTATTAATCAATTACTTTTTATTTCTAGGCCTCTGACTTTTCTTCTATCAACTTCTTTAAAATGTAAGCAGAGGCATGTCAGTCCACAGCCTACAAGGTTTATCTGTTTAGAATAAAATCAGAAACCACCTGTTTGAGAATGGAGATTTTTATGGCTTGCCCTCTTTGCCTTGTCCATGCATATTTGCCTCACTCTTCTGGTGGGCTGGGTGTTCATGGCAAGTCAGACAAAACTGACTTTTATAGTTATTAAATAGATTCATTTTTCTGCATAAATTGAGCATGTTTTCATATATGCCCACAGACCACATCTCATGTTCTTTTCATTATTATACATCATCAAGTCATTGAGTTTTAAAATGTTTAATAAATTGAAAATTACTGTGGGATATATCCTATACCTTTACCTGTGGTTCTTTTACAAAGAAATTCAGAGATGTTCAGACTGATGGTGAACATGTGTTTTCTGTTTTTTTTTTTTTTTCTCCCCTTTCTCTCTCTATTTTTAAATCTATTGGAGAGAGAATGAGAGTATTTCCATTGCAGACACACCAGTGCTCTGGGTTGTCTTTGCTCTAATATTTGCTCTAGTATCTTTGCTCACTAAAATCGGAATTCCTTCAATCAAGTAAGGGCATCTTTTTTTAAAAAAAAGGCTTCAACTGAATATTCTGCCAAGTCTTCTCTTTCCCAATAATTAAATATGATTAAAATCATTAATATATTAGTGAGGCCCATTCTCCTGTAATTTAAAATTATTTTCCACATCTTCTTAAACCCTACCCTGATAGCTCAGTTGGTAAAGAATCTGCCTGCAATGCAGGAGACCCCGGTTTGATTCTTGGGTCGGGAAGATCCGCTGGAGAAGGGATAGGCTACCCACTCCAGTATTCTTGGGTGGCTCCAGTATTCTAGAGAATACTCCAGTATTCCCTGGTGGCTCAGCTGGTAACGAATTTCCTGCAATGCAGGAGACCTGGGTTCGATCCCTGGGTTGGGAAGATCCTCTGGAGAAGGGAAAGGCTACCCACTCCAGTATTCTGGCCTGAAGAATTCCATGGACTATAAAGTCCATGGGGTCACAGAGTTGGACACGACTGAGCCACTTTCACTTTAAATCCTACTGGTGACATTACGACATTACACAGAAGGCAACTAGAGGTGGACTATTAATTATCACTCAAGATAAAATGAATGACTGGGTGAAAATCACTTCATGGTAGAGGATTCTGCATGGCTGGAAAGGAAAATAATTTATTCAAGATGTTAAGGCAATGCCACAAATGATACGAAGGTGACACTGTACTTGAAACAGCTCCTCCAATGTGATATTTCATAATTAGGATGGAATTTGCTTGGGCTATACATGCCTTGAAAATGGACCAGAAAATGCCTCAGTGCATTTTACATCTTGACAGTAATCACTTGCAATATTCAGCAAGGGATGCCCAGGAGAGCCCCAGAGATGTTTGGTGGTGAACAGTAACACATAATCAGTCTTTGAGAAGACAGTAAAAATCAGTGATCTGTGGTGTCTTACATGCTCAAGTCAATTAAATATGATTAATGGCTACCTGTGGGCGGGCGTGGGAGGCCAGAGCCCCCAGGGGAGAGGGGAGTACAGTGGCGGGGGCTTAGCATCCTCCTTAACTTAGTATCCCCTCCTAATCTGAGAGGAGCCCCCGATTAGCTCCAGAAAGATGCTTATGAATGGATAAGAAAGGAAACAACATGTTTCCAGAGCAGCAGCAGGAGAGATGAAAGGCCCCAGGAGCTGACTTCCCAGCTCCCTTCCCGCCCTGGGCTATCACCATAGTGAGCCCACATCCTACAGGAAGTGATGCTCTGCCACGGCCTCTGCAGCAGCAGCCTAGACAGTGGGCCATTCCCTCTGGTCCTGGGGACACAGGTCCGCTTCATCTACCTTCCTTTCTGAGCCCCACAAGACTCTGCACAGCTGGTGAACAGGACAGAGCAGGACCTGTAGGCTGGGAGTATCAGTATGCATCAGAAGGCGAGGCGGGCTTAGTTGGATCCTACATGGAAACCGAGCTCAAGATGCTGTGGGTCAAACAGCTCTGGATCCCACGTATGAGAAGAGGCACACTTACCTGTGTGGGTGGAGGCTGATGCACGAATCCCTGTGGTGAGGCAGGGGGTTGGAGGACTTGCTGGGAGCCAGAGAAGCTGCCTGTGGGAAGCTGCTGACCTGTGGAAGCGATGACGTAGCTTGGCTGCTGGGTGGGCTGAGGCAGGAGGGATGGCGGGAAGACGGGACCAGCAGGGGGCTCAGGAGCCTCCCCGGAGGACTGCCGGCTCAGGGTCATCTGGCCGAACTGCGTGGCCACGTCCTCTCTCTGCAAGCCATCGAGAGAAACCAGGACATCAGCAAGGCTGGCTGAGGAATGGGAGGGGCACATGGAAGAAGACACAAGACACAGGCTTGTCCTTACAGGAGATGGAGGAAGGACAATTTGGAAAAAAAAATAAATGAAAGGAAGTCTCTGTCCAAAACAAGAGAATGTAACAAGGGAAAATAGATTTTAAATATCTTGAGGATCAGAGATGGTCAGCAGGTTGACCTGTATCTCCTTTCAATGAAAACAAATGATTGTTTTTTCACTGTGGGCTCAAGATCCTCAGAATAGCACTGAGACAAAAAGAACTTGGTGAGCTATCCTAGAGGGTCATCTGGTCTACCAGCAATAGCCCATAGGTGGGAGAGAGACAGAGGGACCTGAACTGCCCGTGGCTGCTGCAGAAGTGGAACCAGGACTGGTGTCATCAGCAGGCTGAGTGGGATTCCACTTGTAAAGGAGTATGTATTCACTGCCTGGCCTAAAGTTCAGGGAGACTGCTCACTCTCATTGTCCAAAAGGACCTAGTACATGGAAGGGAAATGACAGGGCTCTGGAGGACTGGGATACTAGGGGAGCACCTGCATCAGGAGCAGAAGGTGATGTCAGTTACCATCTAGATACTGGTTTTAAGGTATTTCCCAACCCTCACACCAAACTCATGTGTCTCTCTCCTCCTGACTTCTAACTCGGAGGACATCCAATCCCTGCTTAGCTCGTACATGCCTTTTTATATTTTTTTGGCTGTGCATCGTGGCATATGGGATCTTAGTTCCTCAACCAGGGATCAAAACCCTGACCTCTGCAGGGGAAGCACAGAGGTCTTAACTGCTGGACAATCAGGAAAGTCCCAAGCTGGTAAACTCTTAAAAAGGGTATCAGACTTCAGGAGCATTAAACATGGGACAGATGACAGAAAGGAAAGCATTATTTCTGGAGAGGAGTGGCAATGTTCTGGAATGAGACATTCCCGCACCACTTCTCCGCTGACAGTCAGCTCAGGGCCCCCCACCCAGCATCAGTCCACTTGGTAATAGTAAAACCAGAGAACACGCTCCCCCAGGAGAAATGTCATCCTCACAAGATACAGTACCAGGGGGAACTGCGGCGTTGGAGACACAGGCAGGAGATGCTGGGGAGGAAAAGATGCAGCTGGGTATTGCACGGACTGGGAGGAAGCCTGCAGCCCCTGGACAGACTGGAGGAAAGAGAAAGCTGATCAGGTAACAGGTAAATGCTGAGGTCGCAACCCCACTGCCTCTGAAGCACACCACCGTCCCTCACAGGCAGTCTTGGCTCAGTGCACTCTGGAGAAGGGGACCAGCCACTGGTGGGAAGCCAGAGCCAGGTAGACTGGCACCAACCAGCCTCGGGGGAGGCTTGCTGCCCAGATAAGAAATCATGTGTGTGCAACTTCTGAAAAAACTGTAAAGCACTACAGAATTTAAAGAATTTCATTTAGTTTGTTTTATTTTTTTAAAGAAGTATTGTGAGACTTTTCATGTTGTTGGTGGTGGTCAGATTCCCTGGCTCTAAAAATGTAGTCCAAAGGCTGAGAGTTGCCAGGGTGAAAAATTTTTGTGAGAAGCAAGAAAAAAAACAAAAGAAAACTGAGGTTCACCTTGGCAACTTCCCTGGACACCTCAGGTTTCTGTGGCCATTTCCATGTATTGCCCTAAAACAGGAGGGCAGCCCTACATCTGTCCAAGCCACAGGTGAACAGCCAGGCCACCTTGGAATGAGCTGCTTTCTGTTCTTCTCATTGGTAAGGCATTTCATATTGAATCTTTGCAGACACGCACACGGCTCTGCATTAGGAATGATGACAACGGGCTGAATGGGATTGAGTTCCGTCCCCAAGTCAGGCTCCTTGACCACACAAGCAGCATTTGTCATTACTGTTCCCAAGCACCATGCCTCAGCATGCAAGTCACTGGATGGGGCAGGTGCTCAGCTCTACCTACACTTAAGGATCCAGGTGAAGTCCCATTAGCCTATCAGCCAGGGCTCTCGGTGGCCAGCTTGTATGATGGAATTGGGTGGACAGGGCTGGTACCCATGGAAAATAGCCCCCTTCCTGACACATCCCATCTCCAAGGCTGGCGTGACCTCCGTCTCCACATGCCTTCAGCACGCCGTCTGCCCACCAGCTCTTACCTGAGGGACCAGGGGGCCTGCCATTTGCGGCTGGGCTGGCTGGACCTGCTGTTGGGGCTGCGGGGAGGGCTGCTGTTGGGGCTGCGGCTGGGCCTGCCCCACCATCGCACTGCGCAGGGGCTGCTGGCTGGCTGGGGGGTTGTAGATGGCGGGGGTCCCATCAGGATTCACGAAGGGCTGGCCTGCAATGGGACCATACCTTGGTCAAGGGAAACTTCTCAAGCCCTCTTTGGACACAAAGAACTCCTCTGAGAGGTGCTCAAAATGGAACCTGAAGACAAGGGCCAGTGGAACCCCAGGACATCAGAACCTTCACCAGGGCGAAGATTTGACTGTTCAAGACTCATCTGGTTGAGCAAAACAACACTATAATAAGCCCAGAGCAATCTGAGATACTGCAAATAAAGCCACTGCCTTCAGGGTGCACCTGAAGCTAAGTGCACCTGTGCAGTGGCCCCTGGTAAAGTGGAGCCCTGTGTCACGCTGCCCGACACCTGGCAGCCACCAGCGAGATAACTTACACTGAGAGATCAGGGCTGTTTTGCAATGACAGCTCCGTGGCATTCAGTGACTCATTATTTACCAGTACGTTTGCTTTGCTTCCACTGGGCTGGTCACCAACTCAGAATCGTTCCACAAATATACGTACAACCAGAAAATACTGCATGCATTCATTCACTTCTCTAAGGAGACAGCAGCAGGGGAGGGCGCTGAGATTTTGACGGTGATGCATAATAAACCCATCCCAGAACCATCGTGTCACAGTGAAGCAAATACACATTGCCTTGTCCTGTGAAATACTGGTGTGGTTCACTGTTATTGTTCCTGCTGTTTGAGGAGGATTTTATAGTTTACAAAACAGTATCATTGGGACCTCACTGGGACTCTGAGGAAGAAAGGTGTCGTTGCGTTGTGTTTCTGAAGAGGAAAGATAGGGCCACTAGGAAGGTTACAGGAATAAGGGGCTGAAAGGAGAAGGGTAAGCAAATGAAAGAGAGGGGAAAAGAGGGAAAGGAAGGTAAGGGAGAGAAGAAATGGGTTTCCAATATGACAGGTGCAGCAGCAAGCACCTTACACCCATGGTCTTCTCCCAAGAACCCCACAGATGTGCAATCTCGTTCCACTTTATTATTTTTTGTTTAATTTGGCCGTGCCACGTGGCTTGTGGGATCCTAGTTCCCTGACCAGGGATCAGACCTGTGCCCCCTGCAGTGGGAGTGTGGAGTTCCAACAACCACTAGGGAAGTCCCTCATTGCACTTTTAGAGACAAGATACTCAAGGTTTGGAGGGCCCAAGCAACTTATCCAGAAATAAATGAAGCAGTAAGTGAGACACTTAGGAAATGACCCTGGTCCATTCACCTCTCATCACACCAAACAACTTTGGTGAATTATCCAAGACTGCATGATGAATACATCGGACAATGGATGAGGTTCCATGGAAAAGAAAAAAGAATCCAACCATAACTGAAAACTGCTCATTAACACATGAGAAGTTAGGAGAGGTGTGGGGTCATGTTTCAAGCAGGAATCACCTTCAGGATTGGTAGATAAAGAAGACCCAGAATATGGGTGAAGAGATGGGCAAAGTGTCTACAGGTGAAGATCAATGGACTTAACTTCATCTCATTTAGGAACTGACATGAGACTTCCCTGGGGGCCCAATGGTTAGGACTCTGTGCTTCCACTGCAGAACACACAGGTGCAGGTTTAATCCCAGGTCGGGCAACTAAGATTTCAAATGCCGTATGGTGTGGCCAAACAAATAAATTAAAAAAAAAAAACCCTTACTTTAAATACTGATGAACTTATTTGCAGGGCAGGAACAGAGATGCAGATGTAGAGAACAGGCTTGTAGACACAGCAGGGAAAGGAGAGGGTGGGATGCACTGACAGAGTAGCATGAAACGTGACTATTACCATGTGTAAAACAGATGGCTATTGGGGAGCTGCTTATAGCACAGGGGGCTCAACCCCATGCTCTGTGATGCCCTAGAGGGGTAGTACGGGGGTGGCGGGAGGGAGGCTGATTCACAGTGTTGTATGGCAGAAGCCTACACTACATTGTAAAGCAACTATCCTTCAATTAAAAATAAATTTTAAAAAGTGAACAAATAAACATGATGGCTCTGGGAAAAACACCTTCCTTTAAAAAGAAAATTAGGAACTGGGAAGCTTTAACATTTCCCAAATTTTCAGCACTCCTCCCAATGTGTGAGTGTGTGTGTACCCAACAAGTAACTTCATATGCTGCATATTCATGAACATACCTGCCAGAATCACAGAAGTTCTAACAACAGCTTCATAACCAATCACAACATGCTGTGATAGAGAAGCAAATGTGTTGGAATTTTAGTCACAGAACAATGACTAAATTTAGAGGTTTTTTTAAAAATGTTCATAAGCATTTGCTTCTCTATCATTGTTATTTAATTTTAGCTAGGTTTTTTTGTCTTATTGTTCTTTTTTCCAAAATAACTCTTCTGAATTAAAAAAAAAATCTGCAACCCATTTTTTCCTGCAAAACCCAACAATTCAAGAAAGAATGAAAAAAAAAATAGCTCAGTTTACAAAAATCTACTGGCCCATTTGGGGTTCTAGCCCTTTGTTCTCTCCTCCTATTTTGTATCTTAATAGGTAAGAGGAAAATTTTAGGTTCCTAACATTAAAAAAAAATATCATAGCAGCTACATATGGAGTCATTTTCAAGTCAGCCTTACTCTATGCTCTCATACACACATAAAGTCAAACATGCAAAGATAGAAAACAAAAAGAAAATGGTCTTTACTATTTCTGTAACTTTTTCTTAACTTGGATTTAAAACAAAACAAAACAAAACTGCTTTGGGGATTTTTGGTCACACCAGGTGGCATGCTGGATGTTAGCTTCCTGACCAGGGATTGAACCCATGCCCCCTTCATTGGAAACGTAGAATCTTAATTACTGGACCAGAGAAGTCTCACTATTTCTATGACTTTTGGTTTACCCCAGTGAGAACAAAGGAAGTGTGAAAAAATTGACCATACTTAGGGTATAAATATAACTGTAAAGTATTTAGCTGCCATTTTAGATTCTCTGGTTAAAATAATATTATTGTGCTGGGGACCAGAAGAAAGAAGTATCTCTAAATAATGACATGTGAAAATTACTAGGGCTTCTCTGGTGGCTCAGATGGTAGAGAATCTGCCTGCAATGCAGGACACCAGATAATTCCCGGGTCGGGACAGTCCCTTGGAATAGGGAATGGCAGCCCACTCCAGTATTCGTGCCTGGAGAATCCCATAGACAGAGAAGCCTGGTGGGCTACAGTCCATGGGAAGTACTAAGAATTCACTTGGGTAGAGAGAGGGGACATGCTCTTCTGGAAAGAGAACATAGTATAAAAGGTTGATTTTTATGCTCACCAAGGAACAATGGAGAGAATCGAGGAAAATGATAAAAGTCAAGACAGATGCCAGGGGAGAGATCAAAAACAATCTCCTATGAGGGCCGGGAGGTCATCATGTCAGGCTAAGATGGCCTCTCTATTTTCTACCTATTCACCAATCCAGATGCAATTACGACTGAATACAGATGACTAGCCTGAATGACAGCAGCTGAAAACCAAAGGAGAAAGGCTCACTAGCTCTAGGACTATTCCACTTAGCAGAGGTTTTCATGTCAGAATTGCAGAAGCGTGCCCAGCAGGCCTGGCACGGGTGTTGGCAGGTAAAGAGGGTGTAGTGACAGCAGTAAGCCAGGGCTGTGAGCTGAGCCAAGGCAGAGACAAGGTCTGAAGGCAGAGCATCCACCACTCACAAACACATGACTTGCGGTGAGAAACGTCTCCGCTCTTCACATTAACGTGTGTAATATGCAGCCAACATTATGTTACTAATAGATAATGACTGAGCCCCTGCATGGGACTGAGGCTCTGTTATCCAAGGACGCAAAACAAAAACGAAAAACTCAGTAGGACCTCTCCTCATAAAGGGCTTACAAATGGGCTGGTAACAAGGAAATGAATCCAGGGGCATGGTTCACACTAAAAAGAAAGTAATTATATGCTCTTGGTTTCCCATACTAAAGCATGGCCACTACGTACCTGGCAGAAGGGTATTTATTTAAAAAGAAAGGGAGGGTATGATGGGAAAAATATTTTCCTTCCTAGTTCTTAAAAAGTGAGCAGTCAAATGATAAAGAAGCTGATGATAATGGATAAGCAAAGATTACTTCAGGTCTTGCAAAGACGTGTTTTTAGACAGCACACAAAAAATTCATGGCGCATTCAAGCACAAGGCAGGAGCTGTTCAGATAAATTGATTCTAGACGTCCTGTGAAAAACAAAAAGCAGAGCGTTATGGAAGCCCACGAGGAGCATTCGGAACAAATCAGCCCTCAAAGGCAGCTCAAGGTCAGATCCTTGCAGATGGTGTGTTCCTGCATCTCACGTTCCTGAACCTGAGCCAGACAAAAGCAGAGCAAAATGGCAAAACGCCATGCACAGACACTAACAAGGGTGTGAGGGATGCCACTGCCTGTTGACATCTCTAGATAGCACCGCGTTGACAGGAAACTGCCAAAGATGAGCCTTCGGCTACAGATTTCCCGAAGGAGGCTGAGTCTAAGACAGCTGGAGGAAGATGCATCTCAAGAGTCAAACCCAGGCTTGCCTGGCAAGGATGAAGGTGTGGTCCAGAGATAACTCATGAGCAAAGAGCCTCTGATTCCTTCATCCAGGTGCCCGCAAAGCAAAGAAACAACAGTCAACGCAGGTCCAGAGTTAGAAATGGACCAAATGGGAGCTGAGTCTAAAGCCAGACAAAGTAAAATGTCCTGGGAACCACAAGAATGCATATGGTTGGGTTGGTTTCAGTTGCCAAATGCTCAGTGTCAAGTAAAAGCCTGGTCCATTGTGCCGACAAAGGAAGTTTCACTTTTGTTTCAGTTAGCAGACAAATGATAGACAGGCACCTTAGAATTTCAAATCATTACTTGTCTTATTCCTGCTTAAGACAGATATTTTATCCATCATCATTTTACACATGAGGCACACTCTCAGATATATGACACTGGATGAAAAACGGCTCTGCTCTCCACATCAGCATGGATGATGAATGGTAGACACTGTTTCAAAAATATGTAATTGTTGAGGACCTGTGTCTGAGCACTGAAGTGCCTCAGGCTACTTCATCATCCACTCCAGGGAGGCACAATTTATAACCAAGTGTGGCTCCTCCCCACCAACTTGGGAATGTGCTGGTAACTGGGAAATGGACCCTGAAGCAATTCACACGAGAAGCAAAGGAGTCACAGGCTCTGGGTTGCTGATACCAAAGCGTTCCTATTGGCAGATCGGTAGTTAGGAAAGGGTTAAGAAAGGGTAAGAGGTGTGGATTCTAGGAGGGGGCAGCAATGCCAGAGAAAGATGAATTTCAGCCCAAAGGAGGCAACTTTCCAGTTTTAATAGTAGAGTCATGTAAGAGACAGGGACCTCCCTGATAGTCCAGGGATTGAGATGTCACCTTCCAATGCAGGGGTTGTGGGTTCAATCCTGGACTGGGGACCTAAGATCCCACATGCCTCACAGAAACAATATAGTAACATTCAATAAAGACTCTAAAAGTGATCTGTATCAAAAAGAATCTTGAAAAAAAGAGAGATTAATAGCCTAAAAAACAGACTCACACACAACACACCAGAAATACACATATACACTCATAAATATGATATATGACACATATATCTCTATATATGTACACATTCTCCCCCCCCCCCCCCCGCTTTTGGCTATATCACGTAGCTTGCAGGATCTCAGTTTCCTGGCCAGGTATGGATTGTGGGGCCATGGCAGTGAAAGCACCAAGTCCCAACCACTAGACCAGTAGGGGATTTTGTGCATATTTTTAATTGACAAAAATAAACACATTCTGGAAAAAAAGAGAC
Source organism: Antilocapra americana (assembly GCA_007570785.1). Taxonomy (NCBI): domain Eukaryota; kingdom Metazoa; phylum Chordata; class Mammalia; order Artiodactyla; family Antilocapridae; genus Antilocapra; species Antilocapra americana. Next base: position 7,667,893 of record ML660201.1, on the reverse strand, counting down.
ATCACCACTTACATCTCACCACTCATCATAGCACAGAATACTTTAGTACATTATCCTCTTGGTCTGGGGAGAGTTTCATGTCTTTCATTTGTCAAATCACAGATATGTTTACGGAGACTGTTCAACAGTGTTATTAGATCCTTTTCTTTAGTTAGGACCCTTTTGCAAAGGAGATATTTCAATAACAGCTCTAAATTACTCATGCCAATGTATAGAAATTTGGACTTGGCACCAGGAAGCACTTTCTTCCCTTTTCTATAGACAAGATTATAGATAATAATATACAGATGCACATGCACATCCATACTATCATTACAAATCATTTTCCCCTAAAAAATACTCTGGTGAGCTTTTTGGAAACCTTCCACAACTTTGGTTAAAACATACCACTCAAAACTACGCTTAGTGGATACCCTTGTCTACAAACCCTCCCTATCTCAATTAAAGGTGAAAGAATTTAAGCTGACAGCATCGAATCACACTTTGATCTGTGCCCAGAGTAATGGATATGATCTCAGTTTTCTTTTCATTTCCTTTATAGTGCTTACAATGATCCAGATAAAATAAAAGCAATTTAATATCCTCCTTACAAGTATCTAATCTGAAAGCTTTCAAATGGTTTTCAATAAAATGATTACGCCTTCTTTCCCCTCAAGCTTATGGCATTTTCAAAATGTCTCAGTCACACACCGTGCCTTGAGAATGTGCCATATGTTTTCATGAAAATGTCGCAATTATTCAAGTAAGTATTTTACTATCATGCTCACACATCTCTGAATTTCCTAATTACTAGACATATGAAAACATGAAGTCACAGCACTTTTATGAGACTCTTAACCAGCACTGCATTTTTAAATTTAGTTCATCAAAGAAACACTCTGGAATAATCTAAACCAAAGCACAGATACATTTTGAGGAAATTCAGAATTTTTTTCCATCTCTTTCAAAGGTTTCTAGAGAAATGACTTCTTGATGTCAAGCCTTCCAACCCAGGGTTTCCCAGCCCTGGCACTACTGACAGCTTGGGCTGGGTAATCTTCTGGTGTCAAGGGCTGTCCTGTGCATTTTGAGATGTGTAGTAGCGTCTCTGGTCTCTGGTCTCTCTCCTTTGATGCCAGTAGGAGCCCCTCCTCCCCAGGTCATGACAATCAAAACATATGCAGATATTGACCAATGGCCTTCGATGCATGGGAAAACTGCCTCAGGTTGAGAAGTATCCCTCACAGAACAGGTGTTCATTAGTCTATTTGCCCAGTGCTCTGGGTCCTCTGAAGCTAGTCTGCAAGTTGACTAACCACTAGAGAAATTAAATAAGTGCAAAGCAATTTAAGACGTACAAACTATTAGGTATAAAACCAACCACAAGGATACACTGTACAACATGGGGAATACAGCCGGTGTTTTACAATAACTATAAATGGAGTATAAACTTTAAAAATTGTAGAGCACTGTATTTTGCACCTGTAGCTTACATAATGTTATAGAACTATAGTTTGATTTTAAATAAGTGAAAAACAAAATCCAACAAAAGCCAACAACAATGGCTATTCATCATGAAAGAAACAATACTCATGAAATTAGCAATTTTCCAAATCCCACCAAAACCAGCCTAACCCTAAAATTCCTGAAATACATAAGATCCTGTACTCTGTATTCTCTTGCCACTGCTGCTTCTTATTTCCCAGGGGGATCTGTGTGGGGTTGTAAGGTGAGAAGACAGTTTATGTAGTGAAGAATCTGCTATGTGTAGAATTGAGGTCTCGAGTTCCTGAAAGTATCTTGGATGTGAAAACACTTTGAACACAACAACAAGCTACCCATGGATTTAGCCTGAGATATATCCATTTTCAATGAGTACCTCACAGTTTACCACTCAACAGTTTCTGATCTTAGCTCCGAGGAATACATGCAGGAAACCATGCCCAGGGAAGAGAGGCCAGAGAGAAATGTATATTTCTGGAACGTATCTGTATTTTGATTTCCATATCAATAATGACATCGACACAGAAATACAGATTCCAGCTCTATATAGGTCTGTTCTTCCTAAAACAAGAGCCTATCTACACCACCATTCAGGCCCCAGGAATTTTCAGACCACTGGCTAGCAAACTCAAAAGCTCAGACACAGGAACAGACCTCTGAGCTTGTGTCTCAGTCAAAGAGAGGTGATGAACGAACCTGTGTGTGGATTCAGGAGGATGCTTCCGGGCGGGATGCCTGTGGCAGCTTCGAGCGGAAGGAGGATGTAGCTGGTGCTGCTGGGAGCGACCTGGCCCCCGATCCCATTCTCTGGGTAGCTCACACAGCCAGGAGAAGTGGCTGCCACGCCCGAGACCAGCGGAGTGCTCTGGAGAGGCGGATACGTGCGTGACAGCGATCCTGAGGAGCCTGCACTGCTGGAGGACTCAGAACCTACCAGAGAGACACAGATCAACGAGTCATTCCACATGGAGAAGGGGAGAGAAACCACTGCTTACTGTAAACAATCCACCACTAAAGAATCTGAGGTCACTGCTGCGGGATGAGACTAACTAATTCCTCTCCCACATTTTATTGAAATATTTGTCACATATTTTTCAGATGTATTAGAGTCCCAGGAAAAGAGAGATGAAGCATGAGCCCTCCGTCTCTAGCACCTCACACACCACTAGGGTGACGAGCTGGCAAATGGTACCAAAGAGCTCGGAGCTCAGCGCCTGAAAAGTCCTGTCTCTTCGAGTCGAGAATGATGTGGAAAGGTCTCACCAAGCTTGAGTTATGGCACTAAAATGACTGGGGCACGTCCCTGGTGGTCCAATGGTTAAGAATCCACCCTGCATTACAGGGGACGTGGGTTCCATCCCTGTTGGGGGAACGGAGATCCCACACGATGTGTGGCAAAAAAGCTCACATACCACTACTAGAGAGCCCACCCACTGCGATGAAAGATCTCTCCTGATTCGAAGACGATCCCACAGGCTGATAACTAAGACCTGATGAGGCCAAATCAATGTCGTTATTCAGTCACTAAGTCCTGTCTTGTGTCTGACTCTTTGGGACCCCGCGGACTACAGCACGCCAGGCTCCTCTGTCTTCCCCAGTCTCCCAGACTTTGCTCAAATTCCTGTCCACCAAAGCCAAACGAATAAATACATAAAAGTGAAAATGACGGGGATGGAGGTTAAAATGACTGCAGTTTAAGGAGGAGTCCGTGGTCACGCAGACGGTTCTGAAGTACTGGTTCTGCAACCTCCATAAAGCTGAATTTTGAAAGGTCAGAGTCAGAAGTAATCTTTCCCCTCAAATGTGAGTAAAAGAACTGGCTCATTCCTTCTAATTAGGATCTAGGAAGGGTGCTTAAGATCTGCACTGGATCTTACATATTCACAGCAGTCTTATTAATATGATCAAGAGGTAAATCAAGGAGGTCTTGGCCATCATGATAATGACTGATCATTCTGCTGATGAGGCAAGGGCAGAACCACGGCGGGGGTTTGTGGGCTGATGACTTTTCAAATATGCAGGTAACTGGGTCAGTGTGCAGATGCCACTGAGATGGATTTCAACCCTAATCATCTCCCTTTCCCTCCAATGTGGACAAGAAAAGCTACATTCCAAGTCCATGAGACACCAGCAACCAGAGTCAGGCAGCTCCAGCGCCCTTGACCATGGCTGTTTGGGCCCTGAATATTCAATCAGAGCCTCAGAGAGAAACGGCACCAAGCCAAATTTCTATATCTGTGGATTCAAACTAATGGGTTGAGTGACATCACAGCATGCAAGAATGGAGTATAAGAAAATTTAAAAACTATTAGCCCACACTATTGATTTATATCATTAAAAATTCATTGTTCTGTGTCACTAAAGGTTAATACATATATATATAAAGAATATTTAAGATTGTTTTGATGATTCTAAAATGTATTCATGTCGATGTATGGCAAAACCAATACAATATTGCAAAGTAAAAAAAATTAATTAATTAAATTAAAAAAATTAATAAAATGTGCCCTTAAACTGAAGAACTTTTAAATTAAGTGAGAGGAATATAATGTGACTGCAGAGAAAAGGGATGACTAGAAAGTGTGGTAATATTTTTGTTTTTATTTTTGAATACAAGGTGTGAATTTATTTTTCAAATTTGAATCAAACATGATAGAGTGGCTTAAAATCTTAAACTAAGTTATCTGAATTGAACAAATTCAGAATTGGGCAAAAATAGTCATGACTATGTCACAGCATTGCTTCTCAGAGAGACTATTTCCTGTCCATCAAAGTAGAGTATTATCAATGTTAGAGTGTAATTAAATTATTTCCTCACTGACTCTTTAAAGGGACATCTAAAAGTATATAAAAATAAAAGTCAAGTCATCCTGAATTAGAAGGATAGTGATACTTACTGGGTACGTAGTATGTGTGGACATCTTGATAAAACCTGTAATTTGAAGGACTATGATTGCACACACAGGGAGGGAAACGGAAGCAGAGAAGGCAGCTAACTCAAGCCAACTCACACAGCTAGACAACGACAGAGCTGGGATGTGATCTAGGCAGACTGATCTAGATCTGACCATGACTCAGTGCTGACTGACACCAGTGTTCTTGGTGGGGATCTTCTGTGCTTTTTTGGATATTCAGAATAATAAAGTTTCAGGTGAATTCAAGATGGTCCATCTAACTAACGGTGATACGGTTCTGAATATATATGGGTACAAGGTGGGAGGGATGAATTGGAAGGCAGAAACTGACATATGTGCACTAGTGATACTATGTATGAAATAGGTACTAATTGAGAATCTACAAGGAACTCTAATCGATGCTCTTTGGTGATCTAAATGGGAAGGAAATCCAAAAGAGAGGGGATATATATGGCTGATTCGCTTTTCTGTACAGTAGAAACGAACATATGGTACAATAATATACTCCAATAAAAATTAATTAAAAAAACATATCGGCAGAAAAATAAAAGGATCTAAAGAGCGATGTGGAAATGGTAAGAGCAGTTGTAGGGACACATGGCTAACATGTCTGATCCTGAAGTCACTGCCCAGTGCAAACTGTAGTGCGTGTTGGTGGACTTGTGTCTATGATGTGATGCTACAGTCCAAGTCTGACACTTAAGAGTCAACAACAGCAACAACAGTAATACTACAGTAAGACTTCTCGTCTCTAGGCATTGAAGGTTACACACAATGGATTCAGCCCAGGTCCAGGCTGATGAGTTAGTGAGAGAAACTGGGGCCTAAGAAAGAGTCTAGGGCCAGCCTGGGCATGTGTGTTGGTGCTGGAGACTGATACTCATAGATGGATGTGCCTCTATAAAATCCAAAAGATGATTTCACCTTGGCTTTTGGAAGATGGCCATTGATCACTGATTGGCAATGTCATTTCCTTTTACTGGCTGAGAAAAAGCAGCAGCTTCAATAGGAACAACGATGAAACAAGGGAAATACTATAGGGCCCACAGGTTAAAAAAAGAGAAGAAGGAAAAGTAAATTCGGCTTAAACTCTTAACACTTGCAAAAATGGGATCAGTGAGATTCTTTGAAGGGATGGTTCAGCCACGACCATGCAACCTGGCTGGTGTCTAACCAGCTTTGAACAGTTTCTGAGCATTGGTCATCTAGAATCAGGTAAAGCAATATTCTACATATAGCCAGAATTAACGGCAGTTCTTGATTAAAAATAGATGCTACCAATGGTGATAAGTGATAAAAGGCACAGGAGTAGAAGTGATCACAGTTTTATAAAAAAAACTAATATTTGAGAACTTTACTAGTTTGGGCATTTAGAGTGGTTTGTGTTTTCTTTTTTCAGGGACTTAGTGATAACAATAGCAAATATTTAAACAGTATGTCAATGTGACCAAGCACCACACTAATAATTCTGTATGAATTATCTAATCCACTTTGCACAGCAATGTTGCTTTGCAGATGAGAGCTGATCCTCAGAGATGCTAAGTAAATTTCCCAAGGGCAGTGGAGAAGTCTGAGTTCAAACAGAGGCAACACAATTCCAGGGACCACGCTTGAAGTCTACAGGTAACATGTTTACACTAGGGTCATTCCATCAAGAACCGGTGGGACCAGGGCCCTCACCAGGCCCGACTCAAGTTCTAGGAGATACTGCGCAGAAATTCAACACTACTCACAATGGGTTGCTCAGAAGTTGGAAGTTGGACCTGGAAGGGCAGCTGGTGGGAGGTGGAGAGAGAAGATACCAGGCTGACAGCCTTAGGTGAACACTCAAGAGTGAGATACAAAAAGGAAAAGATGGAAGGAGACTGGGGAGGAGATAACAAGGCAGAGCCAAATGGAAATCCAGGGGAGGGATGGGGCAGAAAGGGAAGGGTAGGGCAGACTCCCTTGGAGAAGGGAGCGCACCACTCATTCCCCAGAGAGGGAGTTTTGGCTCTAGTTCCCCCAGAATCCCTTGTATTTTCCTCCGGAAGTGACTTCTCTTTTTAGATCTCAATGTCTTCTTTTGTAAAATACAAGTCACCAGACTAAAGGATGAGAAGAGATGAGGATGATGCCCTTGAGGCTCCCCTCAGTTTAACACACTTGAGATAGATTTCTTCCTGATTGCAGGCCCCCTTCCTCCCTTTTCATAGAGCATCTCTGTTCCTTTAATATGCAAATCTTCTCCCAGCTTCTTACCAGTTTTACAACCTGGAAAGGTCTTTCTTAAGGAGGTGGGAGCCATGTCTTTGAAGTGTAATCCTCAAGAAAAAATGGTGCCTTGCTCTGCTAGTCTCTGCGCCAATCTAGTAAACACAAGTGGTCTAATTAAATTGACCCATCACCTATGTAAGCTCCTCCAGCATCTTTCTCCAGCACACTTAGTCTCTCCTGCCTTTGTTTCTGCAGGGCTGAGTTTAGTTTCTCTCTCCTACTGCAAGAGTCTTGACCTCACTGGATTAGTTATGGATAAAGTCTTTCTTGCCTGTTTAACTCATCAGGGACTATTTTTCTTTTACAGGAACCCTGAAAAGGAAAAAGAATTTTTTCCTCCTGAATCCAGGAGGAAAAATTTTGGAGACATTTGTCTCCAGAACCAGGGGTCAGAGTTCAGTGGAACTCTGAACTAAAACTTCCTAAATAACGAGGGAAAGAATAGGATGCGTTAGCATAGTGATGAACATTAACACAGAGAAAAGGAAGTGATGGAAAGATGATGTGTCTTGCTTTGGCTCCAGAGATATCCTGGGGCACAGACCAGCAAGGTGACAACAGCAAGGATTCTCTTGCAAGCAGAAAACAAGATGCCAGGTCATGTCGATTTTGTTCAAACCAAGCAGAAGGTGGTCTTACTTTCCCAGAGCAGCTATTTCTCAATCTTGGTTTGTAGACAAGCCATCTGTGATTGAACAAACTCCTGTGATCTTGATGCAGCTAAAATCGAGAAGCCCTGCTCTGACATCAAGAGGGAAGGATGGTAGTAAAACAACACGGTGTGGCCAGTGCGGAAAGAAACAGAGGTTACCCACTTATTTCTCAACTCCATGACCACAGCAGCACTGTCTACAGTATCCAAGACATGGATGCAGCCTAAATGTCCATCAGTGGATGAATGGATAAAGAAGATGTGGTACATTTACAATGGAATAATTACTCAGCCATAAAAAAAGAAGGAAATAAAGTCATTTGCAACTACATGAATGGACCTAGAGATGATCCTACTAAGTGAAATAAATCAGAAAGGCAAATATCCTATGATATCACTTATATGTGGACTCTAAAAAAATGATACAGATGAACTTATTTATAAAACAGAAACTTACAGACTTTGAGAACAAATTTATGGCTCCCAAAGGGGGAAAAGGGCACAGTGACAAATGAGGCTGGTATTAACAGATGCACACTACTATATAAAAATAGATAGCCAACAAAGACCTACTGCACAGCACAGGGAATTCTACTCAACGCTCTGTAATAAGCTGTGTGGGAAAAGAATCTGAAAAAGAAAGGTATGTGTATATGTATAATTAAACCCCTTTACTGAACACCTGACATTAACTCAACATTTTAAGTAAACTATACTCCAATATAAAATAAAAATCCCCCCAATCAACCCCCCCCCAAAAAAATAAACCACAACACGGTATGGCCAATGCAGAAAGAAACAGATGACATGGTATTCTGATTTCTCAACCCCACTGCCACTGCCAAGAGAGAATGGGGCTGCAGCCGTTCAAGTTCTCTTCCCAATGAGGATGTGCTGAAATCAGCTGTCTCCACAGACCTTCACTGGACCCCTGGTAACTGACCATGGCTATGCTCAGTGCAAAGGGTACAATAGGAGAAATGCAGCTCAGATCTCGAGAGGATGTGCTTGTACATTCTGACTTCAGTAACATGCTTTTACCAAATTGTAGGAAAATGTGTTTCCCATCAGGAAAGCATCTCATTATTATCTATTTGAAGCTAGAACCTATGTAAGTAGAGAAGGAGCAGGAGAACTTAAATGTCATAACTGCAGACTGAGCTTCGAAAAGGTCAAAAGAGCTTGCCATTCCACTGTGAACAATACAGTTAAAAAAAAAACAAAACTGGAAACCTGGTATGATTCTGAAGCTCCATGACAGCAAAATTGACAGCTTTGCTTCATAAAACCATCTTGGGAGATTGTAAGTTTGTTTTGACATCCTATCTTGATGTGTAATTTTTTTTCTTGCCATTCCTATACCTTGACAGGCTTTCAAATGGAGATGCTTAGATGAAAAGGAAAAAAAAAACGTCTGAAGCACTTACAGCTTCTAATAGTTCTTCAAAGAACATGGCATTTTAGCATTCTTGAAGTGTTTTAAATGTTTCCAAAGAGCTCTGCTTTGGAGATGACTGGTGGTTGGTGTGTGGAGAAGAACAATTAATTTGAAAATCTTAAGTGCTCTTTGGGTGTGCTGGAATTTTTAAGTGCACCATTTAAGGTACTTGGTTTCTGCGTTTGAAGGAGATTTAAAACTATTTAACCTTTCTTAGTTTACAAGAGCTCAAGTGCACCACGGTGGATTTTCTTGACTCCAGTTGCTATAGTAGTGGGGTATAAGAGCAATTGATTATAGGAAGAAACCAAGAATTCACCAAATGGTGAATAAAAATGCCAAAAGGCAGTGCAGGCCCACCTGACTCTTTCCAAGAAGCAGGATGTGTGTGTGTGTGTGTGTGTGTGTGTGTGTGTGTGTGTGTGTGTGTATATAAAGTAGTGGCTGAGACTAAATGCTATTAATTTTCTGCTTATATAGGAAAACACAAGATAATTTCTTAGGAAGCACTTGTCAACAACATAATTATGTTAAGCCATTAGCATAATGAGCCAAGATTTCACAGAGTCTCTGAGCAGTTGTGAGAAGCTTGATTGGGAATGTATTCACAGTGGAGAATAGCATGTTTTTTAAACTCTGGTTGGTGCTGTCCATTCACCATTCCCCTGGGGTCCTGGCCTCCCACTCTCCACACCCAAGCTAGGAATCCAGGAGCCGTGTACCCTCACTTCCAGACACATCACTGGACTACAACTCTCAACCCTAGCTGGGAGTCGGCCTCCAAACTTCCAAGGCAAAATCAAAACCAAAGGAGAACAATTCCATGCTAACATGGCAGACTTCATGGAGGGCTACTGAATGGTCACTCAGTCACCTTCCGGGCATTTTCTCAAGTTTTTTGATTGTGGCCATTTGAAAATAAGTTGAAAATGATGGTGAGGGATACTTGTGAGACAGAAGAGCTAGACATGGCAGACCGTGAGGGATATTTCGTGGATTGCTATGAATCCCATAGTGATACGTGTCCATCAGCGTTAAGTTGTTTCAGATTAATGGTTCTCCTAGATTTTTCATCATTGTGCATCTCTCAAAGACTCTTCATGCAATCCTGAACCAACTATGTCAGAAGATCACTATTCACTTGTAACAAAAAAAAATAGGAAAACATAAAGAGATGCATGCACCTAGCTACTTGGAAATGAAAACTTTCTGAGGTTCTTTTTCCTTAACTGAAAAATATTAAAAAGAAATAATAAAAATAAGCAAGAATTAGTGTTTATTGAAGGCTTATAACTTGCTAGCATGATTGGAATTTCTTTGTGTATATTAATTCTAAATCTTTGCAATAACTTGCAATATAGGTACTATGATTAGACCTATTTCTCAAATGAGGAAAAACAAATAAGTTCAGTAATTTACCCTGGATCATACAAAGTAAAGTGTAAAGTGTTAGTTGCTCAGTCATGTCTGCCTCTTTGCAGCCCCATGGACTGTTGCCCACCAGGCTCTCTGTCCATGGGATCTCCTAGGCAAGAATCCTGGAGTGGGTTGCCATTTCCTCCTCCAGGGGATCTTTCCAACCCAAGAATGAAACCTGGGGCAGATTCTTTACTGTCTGAGCTATATACTAAGAGTTTATCAGAGCAAGAACTGAAACAACTAATATTATAATTATCTGACAATGTAGTTTTAAATAAATCATAATATTAAATGTAAAAAATAGCTAACCTTGGTTAAATACTTGGCTTGTACAGGTGCCTCAGTAACTGATTTTATACAAATGATCAAATTTAAAATTACGATAGTTCACTGAGAGGAGTGAGAATAACATTTTATTATCACCTATATTTTATAGATAAGGAAACTGAAGATTAAGAACTGGGTTCAATCACGAACCCGACACATGACTTGAGACAACAGTATGGTTATTTCAGTGGCAACTCCTGACTTTTTGGCTATCCCAGTGATTAATCATTCACCTCATCATCATGGGCTTCTCTGGCGGCTCAGACAGTAAAGAATCCACCTGCAATGTTGGAGACCTGGGCTGATCCCTGGGTTGGGAAGATCCCTTGGAGGAGGGCATGGCAACCTGCGCCAGTATTCTTGCCTGGAAAACCCCTATGGACAGAAGAGCCTGGAAGGCTGCAGTCCATGGGGTCACAAAGAGTTGGACACCACTGAGTGACTAAACACAGCCCAGCACATCATCTTTAGTTGGGGGAACTCAGAGAGTGCGCTGACCACAAAGCTGGGATGGAAGCCAGAAACTATCACGGCACATAAACCCATTCAGTACTAACTACCTGCTTTGGACAGCTTCCCGGTACTTCTGCTACTGGACGTGCTGTCAGCCCTGCTCAGCACCGTGATGCCCCCGAAACTCGCCGTCTTAGTCATGGCCGGCTTGAGATTGCGGTTCGAGCTGTCGGAGTCTGTGCTGCTCCAGGCCCTCTGGTGGTCAGACCACTTGAGTTCGTTCTCGGAGCTGCTCTGCCTGCTTCCTGAAGTTCTCCCTGAGCCATCTCGGTTGCCCCTGGAGCATGGCCACCGGAAAGATGCATGGGACAACGTTAGATTCCGTGAGCAGAACGGACACCGAGCGGGCCTTTCTTGTAAGAACCTTCTACTCAAGACCCTTCTTGTCAACCCTTCCCAGGGCAGCTGCTGCCTCACAGGTGATAGCACAGACACCTCACTGATGTACACACAGGTAACACATCACACAGAATGCTCATGTTACACACAGAAAAACCAAACTGAGAAATGTCACAACATCCCTCTGCCAGTGAAGGAGAAACAAGAACAATAGGATATAAAATATAACTGGTAACTTCTCTCATGCAGAGGAGAGAGGGGGGTACATTCTCTGGACCCAAATCAATAGTGAATCGACGTTTGAGAACAATTATGATGCTGAATGAACCTAAAAGCAACTCCCACTGAAAAAGAGTTCTGTCTTTCTTGTTAGCATTAAGTAATTGGACTGTAGAAAAATGGAACACACAGTTCCAAAGAAGCCATTTACTAATTTAGTTTCTAACTTCATGAGAGATATAGATCTGAATTTATTAAGGCTTTGGCAGATGGCACAGAAATCACAGGAATTCCTCTATTAACCTATCGGGAGAATTCTGCCCGGTGAGTTTAACCTTCATGGGCAGAGGAAAGAGCCCTTTATCCCTTTCACATAGAAATACTTGTGATAATAATAACAAGAGTGCAAACACTACACTGACATGAGACTTTCCAAAGAGATCAATGGAAATAACAAAATAGCCCCATAGGTGAAATGACACATTTGTTCAAAGTTCAAATAGAAAAAGACTGAATTTACTGGAAGAGATCCAATAGCCAGAAGTTAATACTGAAGACTTGAGAGCCTTTCTAAGCAGTGTGCAAAACTGCATGTATTTTACAGAGGCAGTTGATGAAATTTGCATTTTCATTGGTTTCCAATTGCTTAAAGAATAACTTGGTTACTATTTTCAAAGCCTTTTCTGCAGTTGGAAATTATGGATCATCAAAATATTCTAAGATTCTCATGGACTATAAATAAGTAGAGAGGACAAAAACCATGGGCAATACACATAACCCCTAATTTCATATCACTGTGTGATGTGACAAATCGTGATCCAAATCTCTAAGATGTGAACAGTGGCTTTGTTCACATTCTTCTAAAGACAATCATAGACTGTTGGGATGCTAAAAGTACACAGATTTGACTGAAACACTCATCCACCATATTCTACAGAAGGCATACAGAAAATTTCAGATTTTGCCTTAACTTTTTCTTTCATTTCATGAAAACTCAAGAAGGTCAATGAATCCAAGAGATATAAAAATGAAACAGCTAGCTTTTCATAAAGATTTTGCACAGTGAAGGGAGGAAACGCAACAGAAAACTCAGAAAACAAAAAGCACTCAGTGCCCTGCTCTCTTCTCTCAATGTTTTCTTACAAACATCCTCTCTGTGTTCAGTACCTCAGGGATGGGCTAGTTTTAGAAACGAGGACTGTTTAAGAAGACTATTTTATGAGCAGGAAGTATCAGACACTCACCAAGGGCCAGGTGACTTTAGTTCCTAAATACTTATGAAATTCAAGCAGCCCAGAGGAGACGGAGTAGAGAAAATCTGATTATTTTCCTTTCAATCTCTAAATTCAGCTTCAATCTTTGCTCATATAATTCTGATTAATTTGACCCACCCTTGACAAAGCCCAACTAAAGTACTACTTAGCAACAGTGAAAGTATCAGGATGTGACAATAATGTCACTTGTAGCTTATTTATTATAGGAAGAGAGCTGGGGTGGTCCTTAGCATACAGGATGTGTCAGAAGGCAACTCTCCATACAGGGGTGATCATCACTAATTCTGCTTCAACTATCCTGTCCACATCAACTCTTCACCTCAATGGGAGGGATTCAGACTTCCTCTAAATGCCAGTGTGGCTGTGCCTTTCTCTGCAAAGGAGGTGTCGGCCACCATTCCTCAGTGCATTTTGGCATGTTTCGAAAACACGGGGTAGCTTTTCTAAGACTCATTTCATCCCCTGGCCAATAAGGCAACCTAAGATTGCCTTCACTTCTACCTTCACTCCGCTGGCTCAAATCTTCAACCCAAGTCAAGATCTGTACATTTATTTTAAAAACGGAATTTAAGTTTTTGCTTTAGAGAGCTAGCATTAATGAGATTTAAAATGATGCATTTACTTTACGGTCTCTAGATACTGATACCCAGAAGTCATCTTTTTTATTGCTCTATCCATCATTCACCTTGATACTGGCAGGGTAAGGTCCAGAGCTGAAATGCATATCTATTTGGGTGTGGGATCATAGTTATTATATCCACAAGTACCTTCCCATCACTCCTAAGCCTAGTCCTGATTCCCTTCTAACTGGGAATCAGGAAAATGATGACAATGTGATATCTGGTCATCAAGAGGCACTGGCCCTCTTGTATGTATCTATTTAGAATGTGACCCCAGAGTAGTCAGAAAGCAGGTACTCTAAGTTCTGCTCCTGTGCTGAGTAATGTAACTGATCATTTTTATTTTCCTTCACGTTTGAACATAGCATTTATTTTTAACAAAGTTAGGTATGATGTAGACTTTGAATTACTTTTATCAGTGTGTGGATTGCTTTGTACTTCACACAAAGTATATATTGTAAGTCACATTCCTGAGTTTCTGTGCTTGGTAATCTGGTGGGTTATAGCATCTATATTTGAGATGGCTGACCTCAGTAGAAGGTAGTTCTGGCTAGGAACTCAGATTTGCAGCTATCTTTGCGACCCCCATGTACTGTCCATGGAATTCCCCAGGCCAGAATATTGGAGTGGGTAGCCTTGCCCTTCTCCAGGGGATCTTCCCAACCCAGGGATCGAACCCAGGTCTCCCACATTACAGGCGGATTCTTTACCAGCTGAGCCACAAGGGAAGCCCCAAAACTAAATGCCTCTAGGGGTCAAGAATTTTATCTCTACCGGTCTCAACAAACCAAGCCATGATATGTGACTGCATGAGCACTGGTAAATCAGTCTTTTGCTGGGCTTTCAAGGGAAAAAAATTCATGGTTATTTTCTTAATCTTCAAGTATGAAAATAAACTGTCTAATGATACAAGAGGAAGGTGTTAGAGATGTTGTTCAACCTAGAAAAGTAAAAGCTTAAAAAAAAATAGATCCTGTTTTTTGTTTCTGCCAGAGTAGAAAGAGAAGAAATGAACTTTTCTGATGTTGGGGTCATAAGCTCAGATTTACAGCAAAAAGATATGTTCAAAGCCAAGATTCCATTTATTTATTTATTTATTTTTGTATTTTCTACCTTCTAAGTGGTCAATAACTTTTATTGTTTGGTTTGTTTTGCCTTTCCTACAATAGCGATGAATCTTAATAGTCATAAAACATTAGAATATTAAATATATGTATGAGGTATTCAATACACATATACATATATAAACATATTTTATATATATGTATATCACAGTATATCCACTGCCCTACAATGGATGCTAGAGATACATTTAATAATGTGATGAGAGAATGGCTATAGACCCTTTAGTTCCTTGGCACTCTCTAGCCTCGTATAAAACTGTACATATATATATATCTATTTATATAATTACATATATATTATATGTGAAACTATATATATATTTATTATAAATACACACATTCCCCTTACTCCACACAGATCTAGATTTTATGTAATTCATTATAATTGAAAATAATCCTATATCTTTCTTTAGAAATAAAATCTGTGCTTGAAAAAATGTTGTTTGAAATATTATGACGGATAGTAGTGGCTAAAAATCAACTACTCAAATAGAGTTATCATGGATTTGTATTCTAGTATTGGGAACATATACATAGTTGCAACCTGCCAGAGAAATATTAATTCAGTGTAATTTAGCAAAGTTGATTTGGGAATGTGAAGTCAGTGTACTCCCAAAGTCAGCCCTGGAGAAAAACCCAGAGAATCAGAGGAAGAACCCTAAAAGACTGTAGGTCAAGCTGTGGTTTTTTCAACGCTAGCTTGGTAACAAGCTTTACAAAGAAATAACCAAACATATTTTGCTTCATGAACATAGTTTACACTAATACACTTATAGTTAACATTGATTCCGGCACATAATCTGAAATCACAGTTTTAAAAAAGGAAACCATACCAACCGAAAGAGCTGTCTTTTCTTATAGGTCTCACTGCATATGTTACTGTCTTCCAAGAGCCTACTGGAAATGAAAAACATGATTTTTATGATATGAAATCTAAGGGTACTAAATGCCCTATGTCAAATGGATGTGAACCCACTACAGCACACCTGTCTTGCAGATCAACCCCATATGCTACAGTTTATTTGCCTGATACTGAATTTGCCCTCTTAAATGAATGGCAGCCTCATTTGCCTGTACCCTAAGATTAACGTGCTGATACTAGACAAGGGAGAAAGAAGGGAAGAAAAGACAGAGGGAATGGGAGAGGAGAGGAGAATCAAAGGAACTGACACAGATATAATAGATATTGAAGTAATTAAATGTATCAGTTGTGATTTTTCTCTTTGGATAATACTAAAAATATTCTTAATTTTTGGGGCATAGTGAAATATGACCTTTCAAAGGCAGGTACCCAAGAAATATATTTATTTTTGTAGAGAATCTACTCAGATTTTTGCTGAGGACTGTCAAGACTTCTTACCATATGCAGTGAGTATTAGTGACCAATTATGTGAATATACCCCAATTTGAATATTAGGGACACTAGTGGTCTTTTTATACAAAACACAAATAAATGACTAAGACTAGGGAGTAAGAAGGGAAAATGACTGGCTAGAAGACTAGGGAACGAGGGCCCTACTAAATGGAATTCTAAATGCTTATTTGATCTTCTGGGTAAGGATAGAAAATTTTGGCCTCAGAATCATACCTAAGATGTTAAAACTCAGAGATTTTGAATTTACTGTAAATACAGAATATCTGTTGAAATTTGTATGGATTTTTGAGGATGCTTTAAGATGTCTTGTAAAGACTTGCTCACTACTCTCATCTCTTTTTCTATAAGAGGTTGTTCAATTGAGGGTAGTTACTTGAAGATTTCTAACTGCTATATGAATGATGGCATTTTTTAAACCAATCCTCTCTAATGTTCAAGTTCTCTAAGTACTGGAATTTAATCAAATAGCCTCCATTTTAATCAATTTTATACGGTTGCCTATTAAGCCAACACCTGAAATGAAATTAACCACCTCTTTTTAAATGGAAACCATATTTCCAATCCAAATTGCCCACTGTGATGTATTTTAATGTGATCAGTACAGCTAATGTGAAATTCCTTAATTCCCCTTGAAAATATGCAATTAAACCAATGGAGCATTTTAATATCTATATCAGTTTAGAACTATTTTTAAAAGATACATGCTAAATTCGAAAACCTCTGCTCTTATACACAAGACTTTGTATAAATGTTTTAACCCATTCATGTCATAACCATCCCTTCCCCTGCTAACACCCAGCCAGGTACACTCTACAAACTAGATCGGTTTAAATCAGTTTTCCAAGTTAGGCCTTTTATGAAAACCAGTAGATTACTTAGAATGAGAAACATAGAACAATATTATTCAAACTATTATCTGTGTAGCTACATACAATGAAGGGGCACACAAAGTGGCCAATAATATCATATACACAAGTGATTTTTAGCAGCCTATTCAATAAGCCAATGAAACTGCAAGTTCCTGTCTCAACATATACACTTTTTAACGCCTGGGGAAGATAACAGAAGTATATCTTTGTTAGGACCAGAAGTTGAGACTTTAAATAAGGAAACTGTTCAAAGCTATGTTTGGAAATAACCAAGGGAACTTTTTTCCCAAATTAAATAGCTTCTGGATATGCTAAATAACATATATGTGAGCATATATATGTGTGCATGCATAGATATATGTATTTTACATATATTCAAGCACACACTTATATATGGCATATATATATGAATAAACAAGACACACATGACAGACTCTGTTCCTCTAAAGACATGAAAAAGCAAATTTCACTTTACCTGTTTTCCACAAAGAGGCTTTCCTGGGAGCAAACTGACTGAAAAACAAACAAACAAAAAAGGCATTGGATCAGATGTTCAGGATACGCTGAGGGAGCCCAAATCCTGGCCTGATTTTAAAACTATTTTTCCCTCCAAGAGGAGAAAAATTAAGAAAACTGCAGCATTTTTAGAAAAACAAAGAAAAAAGAAGAAAAACACAAAGGTTAGAGTTAGAAGTGTCAACTTTCCCATCATGGTGTCTCCAGGTTTCAGAGAGATTTAGCCCAGTCAACATCAAGGTCTGAAGGAGAAGAGAGGTGTGGTGAATGGAACTGGGAGCTGCAGGCCCTGAGCTAGCGGGTTCCTCGGGCGCGGCCGCTCCAGCCGCCATCTTGGACGAGTGTGGAGGAAGCCAGAGCTTGCAGGCTTGGTACGGCCGCCGGAGGCCGGGAGCGCTGTGAGACCACATCCTGAAACTAGGGCCTGGCCCGAGGAACTCTCACAACGTCAACACAGGACTCTCCGAACTGAAGAGATGTCCTCAACCAGTGCCGGCGGGGAGTTAGCAGAGGAGGGAGAGAGGGAGGAGCTCAGAAAACATGTGAGCACAAAATGAAGCTAATCAGGAAAGAATGTCAAACGCATCTAATACATCTTAGTTTTTCACACACAAAAAATCCAGTCACTTTTCTTTTGGCTTCCGTTCTCTAATATTCATGTCTCTGCTATCTTGAGTTTAATACACAACGTAAAGAAGATAAAATTCCATTATCATTAGGTGCTAGGGAAAGGCGGATCAAATTAAAATTTTAACAAGCAAAAAGAGAAGTCTAAACAAAATATGGTGCAACAGTCGTAAAATATAACTGTGCTTAGGAACTAAGATAAAACTGTTTTCAAAGCACTACGATTTTAACCACAAACACAGATAACATATGTGTGGATTTTCTAAAGGATGAGTAAGTCAGTCCCCCTGCTACAGGGATCAAAGAGACTGAACATGCTCATTTTTAAGAGAAAATAACATAAAAATAGAAATAATAATGACCTTTCAATATAGAATTTTTGAATTAAAAATGCTATTAATGTAACCACCACTCACAGAGGCCAGCAGGATATTGGTTTCTTGCTACATTTTACCAGAGAGATCATTTCCTTCCATAAGCTAAAGGGCTAGATTTGGGCATAATGTCCTTTTCTTAGTGGTCTGAACATTTTAATGAGGGCATCTCTAGAATCACTTCTGTTTTAACCCCTATGTATTTAACATGCATCCTGAAGATGAAGTGTGCAAAAAGTTTATTTAACAAAAGGCAACCACAGCCAATTAAGCAACAGGCTTTTCAGAAAAATACCTTTGATATTTAATTTTATAAAGGGAAACAAATACAGATGATGTGCCCCTGACATTATTTCTAGGAGGATCTCTTTACAGAAAGCTAAATACCCAATTGTCCGTACTTCCTTTAGTTGGGTTTCCCAACCAGTTTGAGTCAAGTCTAAGCCAAGTCTTGGTATATGAACAAAGTGAGACTATGCCAGATATTCACGATGAATTTAATACTTGGCTACATCTCAGCTCTTGAGATTGGAAAGAGGTCAATTACATTTAGGATGTTCTGGCTGATTCTGAATAACTGAGACTTGACTATGTCTTTGAAGGAGCTATCAAAGACATGCTGACCTCTTCGGACTTGTTCATCTAATAGCATTTGGTAAGCGAGGCAGCCCAAACTCTTTTAACTACAAACTAAGGCACTTGCAATTTAAAGATGATGCTCTCTAAAAACCCATCTCCAGAGAATCTTCCTGATTTTTGTGGAAAGGTCCTAAAAAAAAAATCATCTCATCATCCATCCACCACACTTTTCATAAAGACAAAGACAATTATGGGTTATGATTCAGTAACTGATGAAAACGCATGTGCATGCACACGTGTGTGTGTTTTAAAAGAAGCATTAATAACTTACAAATTTTAATAGCAGAGAAAGAGAAAATTATCACAGTAATTAAGCCCAGCATTCAGAGCTGTGAGGTATATGCATTCTCAGATATATACATAAAGGGCTTTTTTAAAAGGAGAAAAATGTTTTTACCTAATGGATTATAGAATTCTTTCCCACATGCTACCCCCAAGCCAGGTGGTACCTCATGCCCTGGTCATCAGCTCACCATGAAGAAAACTAAAGATGAAATCTTCCTTAAATCCCTATTTACACATAAATATTCTTCAGAAATTACCCGTTAGGCAAAATGGGTCCTTCTCAAATATATTGCTTTATCTACTTAACCTTCCTAAAGGAAGGAACATTGCATAGGATTCATCATAAAATAAGTTGACAAGCTTGCCAAAAGGAAAGAAGAGCTATATTTCAAATATTTCTGACTTCAAAAGTGCATTTATTTATTATTTGAAAACTAAATTGTTGTGTGCTCTGAATTAAACATTTCCGTTCTCAAATAACAGATTAATTGGTCTTATTTCAAGATACTCAAATTCTCAAACTATATTTAAAAAGCCTTTTCTAGAAAATCCCCAAATAACTCTGCATATTTTGATTGTGCACCTATGTACAAAAGCACACACGCACACACATACACACATCCCTTAGCCATCAAGATACATTTGTAAAATATTCAAGAATACTTCTTACTTTAAAAGAAATTTGGATTTTGCTAAAGTATAAACAGCAGGAAGTATTTGTCTATAAATGCCTATTGTAACTTCAAGTAGAAAAAATAATCCTACTTAAGTATATCGACATTTGAACCTGTTTGAACTACTCTACGACTTAATAACTGGCAAAGGAAGCTGGTTTTTATTACCTCTGTTTTTAAATTATGAGGATGCTAAATTAAAGACCAGCTTAAAAAAATTATATGTCTACAACTTAATTTCCTTATGCTGGATTCCTTGCATTTGTGTAATAAATGAGTTAATATACTTATTATCTTGTGTACCTTAACAATTTGGGTAGTAATAATCATTTGGGAATCTGGAATTGTACAGATAAAGGCTCCCTAGTGGGTCCTATCTTTATGTTACCGTATGTATTCGAGAAAGTTTATATTGCTGGTTGTGCCCTTGAGTTCGTGTTTAACAGAGAATATAGTAATATCTTGTTAATACAGGGTGGCCCCCAGGGACCCTTGCCTTGTGTGGTACCACTCATGCGCAGCAGAGCTGGTCTGTGTGTCTAAAAGAATACAGCAGAAGGAAATACATGTCACTTCCAAGATCAGCTTGTAATACAGCGGCTTCCATTCGGGACCCTTTTTCTTTCCCTCTCAGATCACTTGCTCCAGAAAAGCTAGATGCCATGTCTGAAGGAAGACACCTGGCAGCCTACAAAGAGCCCCACATCACTATGTGAGAACTGAGCTCTCTAGCTTACAGCCAGCAAAGAACTGAGGGCTGGCGATACGTGAGTGATTCTTGGGGTAGAAGACCACTGCGCCAAACCTGCCAACAACTACAGCCCACACTGACAGCCTGACTGAAGCCTCATGAAAGACCATGAAAAAGAATCACTCAGCTAAGCCACTCCAACATTCTTGAACCCTGCAAACTATGAGATGAGCAACTTTTTGTTTTCTTTTTTAAGCTGCCAAATTTGGGGACCACCAGTAGTAGTGTGACTGCATTGTGTCTACAAGAGCTATCAGACAAGGGAGAAAGACATTTGGCATTTTATTTCCCTCTAGGATAGTGGCTCATGGTCGTTCAAGTGTCATGAAAACTTAGAATAATGTGATAAACACTAGAGAGCTTATCCTTAGAAACATGTACATATGCTCATGAATGTAATATTTTACAGGTGATGTCAAGGATTTTAGGTGATCTCTGAAGCCCTTCATGAGTACACTCTGGGTTGCTTTTGTTGTGCTCAGTCACTCAGTCGTGTCTGACTCTGCAACTCCAGGGACTGTAGCCCACCAGGCTCCTCTATCCATGGGATTTTCCAGGCAAGAATACTGGAGTGGGTTGTGATTCCCTTCTCCAGGGGATCTTCCCAACCCAGGGATCAAACCAACGTCTCCGGCATCTCCTACATTGGTAGGCAGATTCTTTACCACTGAGCCACCTGGGAAGCCCTCTGAGTACAGAAGGCCAATTCAAAAACCTACCGCCCTAGGAGATCAAGTGAAAATCAGCATCAGAAACATGCTAGTTTCCCACCTGAATTAGTAAAACCAGAAGTGGTGATCACCAGAGAGCCTATCAAAGGTGTTTATGCCTCCTCTCCCACAAGGAGAAGCAGGCACAGCATTGCAGAGAAGGCTGAAGAAATATTTCATGGAATGAAAGGGCCATGACAGTAGCTTTGCATTTAGGCTGTCTCACATTTAGGTTTGCTTTTACTTGTTAAGATAATAATACAGCATGTGGCCACAGAGGCTTTAAACAGGAACCGTTGCCTCCAGTCTTCAGCCTGGAACTCAGGTTCCTTGCTAGTAAATCTCCTAAACAGGGATGTGAGGAAATGCAGTGTGGACTAGGAGTCAGGCTGACCCCTCCTCCCTTCGATGACCTCCTATGGGCACGAGAATATGAAAGTGAAGGAGAGCAGGGCAAGTGTCACCCCCATCACAGGCACGCACCAGTGACGCTAGTTGCTGTCGACTGGCTCTTGAGTGTCTGGCAATGTGACAAAGCTGTGACAAAGCAAAAAAGCACAACGTTGTTTGTACATTATGTGGGTGCCTCCTCTTTGCTTTACAACGTAACAACTCATTCATAAACTATATGGCTTGCCAGAATTAAGACTACGAAGGAGAATGTGTGTTTGTGTGTGTGGTGTGTGTGTGTCTGTGTGTGTGTGTGTGTGTGTGTGTGTGTGTGTGTGTGCGTGTGTGTGTGTGTAAGAGAGAGAGAGAAAAAAAGAGAATAGAGAATAAACTGTCTTTCAGAAAAATTTCTCATCTTGAAGGTCATCAGACAGGAATACTCTATGTCCAGTCCAAGATAGGTTTATTACAGTATTATGACTAAATAGAGCCTCTCATCACTGCATTCTTGTATCCAGCAAACACAAGGAAACATCTACCACATGTCGGGCTGTCCTTTGCACCATTAAGAGTTCTGACCATAATTAAAGGATTTTCTAGAATCTTCTAGAATTGTCCCTCAACATCATTCTACCTCATCTCCTCTTTCACACTCTCCTAATTTGCAAGCTTTGGACCAGGCTATTCAATTCAAAAATTGTATTTTAATGTGTCTAAGAAAGGCAGAGAGGTTCTAGAGCAGATGACAGAAATCCACATGTGTGAAAGAAGTAGAGTGTCACTTCCTTTGTAGTTCATATTAAAGGATTCAGCACAAGGTAGGAGATCAGGGAGGCTAGCTTGGGCTTAAAACCTCTGGGGATAGCAGGCCCTTTCCGTGTTAAGCATGGATGCCTAGGTGTCTAGATGGCTTTTTAATGAACAAATCATGAGAACAAATCACACCGGAGGTCAGATACTCATCTGACTTAGTAGAGACCGAGGTGTTGGCCACAGAGAATCTACACAAAAGCGCTCATGGCTATACCTCTGCAGAGGGAAAAACCCACAGTATTTTTCAGAGGCTGCCAAATGCATTCATAGAAGGGAAAGCCAATGGCAACAGCTTGTCCTTTCCATTCTGTTGCATCTAAATTCAGCTTTTTTCACCTTTCAATTTGTATGGAATTTAATCACATTTAATTTTGGCCACAGTGAGCAAAAGAATAAAAAAGATAATCCCAACCACATTTTCTTTGTTGGGGTATGAACAAAAGAAATTGTTTTCTGATCATTCCATTGTAAATGGGTTGTGGAACAAATTTTATCTGAAAATGGGGTGGGGGAGGGGATGAATATCTTTATTTACCTTTGCTGTAATAAAGTGTCCATACTTGCTAAGAATGCAGAAAATTCTGTGTGTGTATGCTCAATTGACTCTTCTCTTGTTTTGGAATTCTTTCTTCTACACAATGTTGGTCTTAAGAAGAAAACCACATGGTATCTGTTGGCTAACATGAATATGAAGAGATTTCTGCAAATCTGGCAACCTCTCTCTGTATTTAGGGTCTATTTTATTGACCCCAAATAGTACCTCTATATTTGGGAACACACACAAACCTCTGACTACTTTTCCATCACTTCCCTGAACCAGGTCCTCTTCCAGAAGCACCTCTGGTCTGCCACCCTTCAGCAGCTCCCTGCCTCCAGCTTCCCTCATTCCTAACAGCTTCCTGTCTGGGGAACGAGGCTGCCTTACTGCTGACGGAGGGACCGCACTCAAGAGGCAATGAAAACAACTACTCACATCGTGTGCAAATATTCTCTCCCTCACTCTCTGATACTCCTCTTCTCTCTCTTCAATTGATTTACTTCGTCTGTCATCTCTAAATGGATGCATTCTGTTTTGCTGAACAGAAAAGAGAAATCAGGAGGGTTACCCAAGGTGAGCCGCTGGAAATCTGCAGTCAAGAAAAACTGTCAGCTGAGAGTAATAAATGCTCACTTAAATAAATGGGCCTTGACAAGTCTTACTCCCCCTGGTCCCCGAGGAAGTTGTGGTGGGTGATGTGTGCGGTGTGCGCCGTGTGGTGGCAGACGTGCTGCTACTCCTGGCTGTTTCCTTGTTGGATGCAAATAGCTGGGTGTTTCTGGAAGGTAAGCTCTGAATGTGCCTCAGGCATTCAGCCCGTTTGCTATGTGATGGATCATGAGTGATGGGTTCTGTCTCCTTAGCAAAGATGCGACGCCCCAGGAGGAGGCAGAATGGTGGTGAGGAAAGAGGAAGTGGCGAGTTCAAGGTGGCCACGAGAATAAATGGTTTTGAAAACTTGTGATCAGAGGAACAGAGCAAGAAGGGGCAGAAAGGAAGATGGGGATGCCATTTCTCTGCATCCTAATTTGTGTTTTTATTCACTCGGTGACTTATTCTGTGAATTGTATCTGGTATAAAAGGAGAAACTCAATTCAAAAAGCCTGTCTGTGGATTAGGGTCAATGTCAAGAAATCTAACAATTCAAAGAACCCAGCATGAGGATTGCTCTTCTTCTGCCTTCTATTTGAGTCATTTCCTGTGTTTCTATTGCTTTTGCATCTTATCCCTGCGGTTCCTCTCCCAAACGCCCTGCACTAACCACATCCATCCATCCATTCAACAAACATCCACTATGTACATGACATGGGCACATGTGTCAAAGTCAACTCAAGCCATGGTGTGGTTCGGGGGTGGTGGTGGTGGTAGGAGGAAATGAGATACAGATGAGGGGTTGTTTTTTTTAAAGTGTCAGAGATGCACATACTGGCTCACAGTGACTCACTGTGGGTAAAATAATAACTTGAGTGTGACGCGGATTGTCTTACCTTTCAGCATTCTAAAGCAAAGTCATTTTCATAAAAGCTCTATTTTCATTGTCAGAGACAGGAAGCGTAATTGTAATGGCATTTGTATGACTTTCTATGGTTCTCCTTATCACTGAAAATGTGTTTTCTTTTGCCGTTTACTTAGTTTTCTTCTTCATCACCCTGGAACCCACCCCCTCCACCCAGAGAAAAGTCTCTCTAGCCTTGTCGAGTTCCCGTGAATAAAGCTATTCTAGAACAATGTAATGTTTTGTCACAAGCAAAAAACAGGAAGGAGGAAGTTCTGCTACAGTTCGTGCAAAACAAGCAAACTGACATGGAAGTTAAAACACAGGAAAGGGTGGGGGGCTACAACATAAACTCGATCCTTTGTTGAGAAGACTTATTTTGGGAGAGTTTGCAAAGTCCACCTGGCCTCACCATAACAAGGTTTGTTGTTTTACAGCTACATCAGTTGATCAGCGGTCCGTATTGACAATCCAGCGCAATGTGTGCACAACGGAAGGATAAAGCTGTAGGGAGGGGAACGACTGCCAGAGTTACAGAGACACCTGGAAATGCGACTGACAAAGCTCTTCCCATCAGCTCAGAGCCTGCGGCACCCCGACCCCCCCAGGCATGCAGCAGAGCCTGTGCCAAGCACCACCCATGCAGCCCAACACAGAGCCAGCGCTGAAGCAACCATGATGTGGTCTTTTGCTCCCCACCGAATGCCAAAGGGGGAGGTAGGGGTCGGGGACAGGAGGTTGGGGGGGTCTTTTCAGAGGCAGGGGAGATTTGGGAGGGGGAGCAGGGACAACAGAAGAACGACAAGAACATCAGGCAGCCCACCTTCCAAAACAACAACGTCAGCCACTCTCAAACTTGAGAACCAACCTGAGTGTCTTCTTTATCAATACTAGAGTTATCTCGCTTCAAGATAAACCGCTTCTGGGATTCTTCACCTTTTTCATCTTTTAAATGTTCACAAAACCTTTGCTCTGGTCTGCCAGCAAAGTAAAACATATCAATAAAAAAAGTTTTTTCCCCTGTTTAAAGTTATTTCTTAGTGTTTTTTTTTTCCCCCACAGTGGCATTCAAGAAAAAGTTTACACATGGTTTTGATACTAGAATTGCTGGCAATATATAGGGAGGTAATACTAAGTCACTTCACATGTGTTGTTAGGATACCTTTGCTTTGTTTGGAATTCAGTCTTGATTGCTGCATGCTGTTCACCATGGTGGAAGTTAAAACAAAATTTTAAAGGTCTGAAAATACATAGTGTGCGTTTTCTATTTTCTATAGTCATTTTGACCTCAGTCACTCCTGAATTTCATTAACTCCCCACCCTTATTCTCTATATATGTTTAGAATTTGGGATTACTACATTAAAACTAGGAGAATACTTCTTATTATATTTTCCCTTTTGAGAGCCTTCTGAATGTGCAGTAAGAGAGGGTTGCCTATGAATTATTTCCATCTTTCTTTAAGGACAGATGCTCTGGAATCTGGCTCCAGCAGACTGACATCCTTGAACCATGTCTTGTGAATCAGCTCAGTAACGGGGGGAAACAGGAGATGTTTAGCTTAAACAACTTAATGCCTGATTAGCATGGGGAAAATGCTCCAAGCAGTTACATGGTATTGATTAGTCAATTGATTTTTTAAAGATACTCTTAATCATCTTGTATTATTACAGGAAAGGGCTCCACTACCTGTTCATTTCCCACCACGTCCCTGCACACCAGAGAAATTGGTGACTGGCTTGTGCTTCGGTTAATCGCAGAGGAAGTGCTAAAATGTCCATTTCTAACATTGAAGTGGTTGTAATTGATGGCTCTCAAAAGGTGTCTCTCAGGTCTGATGTATTACTTCTGAAGCCAGATGGGTTTTCTGTGCCTCCCCCCTGAGTTCAGTATGCGTTCAGTCATCAGGAAGCCAAATCACTGCATCTGTTGTTTAATATGAATGGCCAGTAATTAAGAGAATCTCATTGTTTCCTTATAGCTCCAAAATAAGCAAACAACACTTTAAAAACAAAGGAGCAGTTTAAGTGTATAATTCAAATCTTGTTGAGAAATATTGTTTCCTTAAGCACTCATACATCAATTATTATAATACTGGGGAGCAGACAAAACCAGAAAACTGAAATAGTACCAGTTATAGCTTCTGGAATCAAATGTAATTTCTGCATTCTTTCATTCAGTCTTTGTAATAAAACTTTGATGTAGGAGAAACAAATTTTTTTTTTTTTTTGGCCTCTTTTATAGATAAGGAAACTATCCCTCAGGTAACTCTTGACTCCAGTTTATATGTTCTCCCACTAAGCCACAGGCATCAAACAGCCTGCTTACTTCCTTAGAGAGAAGTGAACAGTCTCTCTCTGCTTACACTGTACTCAGTCGGCTGGAGGGCCTCACACCTCAGGATAAAGCACAGAAAACCTGCAT
This sequence comes from Antilocapra americana, assembly GCA_007570785.1. Lineage (NCBI taxonomy): Eukaryota > Metazoa > Chordata > Mammalia > Artiodactyla > Antilocapridae > Antilocapra > Antilocapra americana. The sequence goes on along the minus strand of ML660201.1, from coordinate 7,640,837 downwards.
CATATCATCTTCAGTATTAATGTAAATGTTATCCACCAGAATTAACATGGAATAAAATTTAGCGCTCTGGATGTGCGAATATGACATTTTAAGATCAGAGCACTAAGGAGACAGAGTAAATTTGCACTTTATAATGAAGAGATCATTGACAGTAAAGAAATTAAATATATTTTGGTGGAGGCCAGTCATAGGACCCTTCAATTTCTTATGACACTATAAAGTCTGACAATATTATAATAGCATGAATAGCTACAGGTCACTGTAAATGAGAACAATTCTCCAGGAGTTTTTTTTTAAAGCTTCCCAACATTTTTAACCACTCAGATATTATTATATACATATTTTTATGTAACAAGGGAAATTAAGATGTTAACTTGAACACAAATGCTAATAGTAGCAATGCTAATTAATCCTCTCCTAATAGCCCTGAGCTCTGAAAATCTGATAAACTCCAGTCAATGAAATGATTGGAGAACGGCTAAACATAACAGATCTATTTCTTGTATTTGTTGCTAATCATCTGTAAATGTTCATTTAGAAATGAAATGGCACCCATGAACATAAGGTGAATTTGCTTCAGACTAAATTCTTCTTTTGGAGAAGGAAATGGCAACCAACTCCAGTATTCTTGCCTGGAGAATCCCATGGACAGAGGAGCCCAAAGGGTCGTCTTTCCCACAGGGTCACAAAGAGTTGGACATGACTGAAGCGACTGAGCAGGCATGCAAAGTCCTCTTTAAGGAGAAAAATATTTAGAGTGAGATTTCAGCATACTAACCAGAGATGGAATGCCAAGTTCCATGTGGGTAGGGATCTTGCTTTTTTAACATCGTGTATCCTTGGTGCCTAGAACCATACCTGGCATTGTGAAGCATTTAGTTGGGTGAATAAATGACTCAGTGTATGAATGAATGAAAATTTAGCACAGCTGTATATAAGGCACAGTGACTCAGGGACATATCAAAGAATCACTAAGATATGCAGTCATAGATTCAAAAATGTTTAAATTGTAAAACAGAACAGGATAGAGTTGGGTTAGTAGGAACATAAATTCAAATTCAGAACATTAGAAACATCTTTAAAAATCAGATGTATGTTAGACTGCAAGCTGACCAAAACTAATGTTTTCTTTAAAGAAAAGGTTTTCACACTGGAGGAAAAGAGGTGGAAATGGGAATTTTAACTTTTTTGGTTTGGGAACTTCTCACTTTAAAGTGTCATTACAGTTACACAAGAGCTATTTAACCATTATTTTTGAAACTTCATTTGCATTTCTTCATAGTGCTGGTTTATTTTTATTTCATAGCAGGACATATTCAGGAAAAACACATCCATCACTTAGGCAGGGGTAGTCAAAGGAGCTTGTCTGAATCAATAATGTAAATATTATTGAGAGCAATGATATCTGTTACCCTGATATAAATTATGCAAAGGGCATCATCCACAACTGTTTTCAAAAAAATGTGTATTCAAACATTAGAAATTAATAGTACAAATAACTAACCATTTCTTGACTTACCAAAAGTGTTTTGAAAGATTATAAAGTAACCATTTGAAGTTTGCATAAAAGGAATAAAATAAACATAATAAGATTTTTTCCAGGTTGACTTTATAGAGACTTATCTAGAGGTAAGGAGTAATTTTCAGTTTAAACTCATGCAAACTCTAGTTTATGACTGAAATATTACATGTGACTGCACTAAAAATTACCAGTAATGTACTATTATATTAAAGCTTTTAAAAATCCTTTTAACCACTAATTTAACATTATAGCAATATTATTTCTTAGTCACAAAATAAATGAAACTACAGTAATATGGTATGGACCTTCATTTAAAATGGTGATGAATTACTCTCAATGGATCAAGATGAGGATGTAACTCTAAGAAAAACTCCTCAAAGCTGCAAAAGGTCACAGTATTTATTAAATTAATGATAACTAGAGTTTACTATGTATCTCGTGGCCATGCATTATACATGCCTGCACTTTTTAGTATATGTACTGCTGAAGCAAGTACTACATGCCTACATTATTTTTCCTGGAAGATTTTAGTCCATGAGTTATTTCTACCGTCTGTTTATCATTCCAAAAAGCAGAGAAAACAAATCTAATGTTTCTTCTTGATTTAAAAAATAATAGTTTCCTCTTCTTAAGTTTTTTTAAAAAAGTGTTTTCCCACAATTCACAGCAGGTATCTACTGTGGCTCTCATCGTTCCTGGGTGGAGAACCACACTGGCATTTCCAGTCTGTCTTGGGATCCCCTAGTCGATCCTTTCACAAGTTTGAACCAACTCTGCATGGTTCCTGATTAGACAAAGCTCATGAATTGAGAGGCAGTATGGCTGAGTAAAGGGACTTCCCTGGTGGTTCAGGTGGTAAAAAAAATCTGCCTGCCAATGCACAGGAGACACGAGTTTGATCCCTAGGTCAGAAAATCCCCTGGAGGAGGACATGGTAACCCACTCCAGCATTCTTGCCTGGAGAACCCCATGGATACAGCAGCTTGGCTGGCTACAATCATGGGGTCGCGAAGAGTTGGACATGACTTAGTGACTAAAAAACAACAATGGCTGAGTGAAACACCATTGCATAAGACTATCAAACGGTCTTACTCAACTGGTTCCAATTTTAGTTTTTTTTTTCACCTGAAGCTTAAAAAAAGATGAGCATGCTTTTATCTTTTTGATCTAATATTTTCAGTGGTTTCCCCTCACTGCCAGTTTCTTGAAACCAAATATATTACTTTTCTTCCAAACAGTTCAGCTTAATCACTCCCTGCTTCCTCCCCCAACATACACACCAATGCAGAATTCAATTCTTCTAAATTCAGAGGAGCATCAAGGGACATCTTTGAATTTCATCCCGAATAACAGAAAGATAGTCATCAATATACATACATCTTATGTGTAACACTATTTTAATAGTCAAACATATTAGAGAAGTCTAAGTGGCCCCGTTCCCTTCACATGGGAAAACATTCAATTACAACATTGACAACTGATGTGCGTGTGTGTGCGTGTGCTCAGTTGCATCCAACTCTACAACCCCATAGACTGTAGCCTTCCAGACTCCTCTGTCCATGGGATTATCCAGGCACGAATCCTGGAGTAGGTTGCCACAACCCCCTCCAGGCACTTGCTGACCCAGAGACTGGACCCCCGCCTCCTTCATCTCCTGCATCGGCAGGTGGATTATTCTGCTGAGACACCTGGGGAAGCACACTGGCAATGGATATTTCTTATTTATAAAAGAAAGTCCTGCATTCTTTTTTACATATTTTATAATGTCCACGTTCACCTTGTCCTTTTGATTCTCTTTTAAATGAGACCACACCTTACAAATTCAGTATTCTCGCATTTAAGTCTGGAAACCAAACATCTTCAACCAACAAACCGCAACTTCTCTTTCTACTCTGTACCTCAATTCCATTTTTCCCAGAGCCATAGTGATATGCTCACAGCCTCTCCAGTAGCTGACATCTTAAGGTTAACAAGACACAGGAACTACACCAAGAAGGTTGATTGTAAACAGGCTCTGGCCTTCAACTTCCTCCACGGTCCAAGTGCTAACATGACTGCTCCTCCTCAAGGTGGATCTCGAAGCAACAAAGAGAGCCCGCAGGAACTATTTCTGCTGCCTTCAGGAGGCCAAGCTGCAGATGGAGTGAACCAAGTCACCATAATCTTCTCCCTCCAAACCTACCGTACATATAGGAAAATACCCTCTGTAGCATTTACATACATAGTGAACCTTCCTTTAAACTGCTGCAAACTGTAAAATACAGATAATATCTTTACACACTTACACGCCTAGGCTGGCACTTACATACCATGTGCTTACACACACAAGCACAGAGTCCTGATCAAAATGTTTGTGGCTCCTCCAATAAACTCTGAATAGAAGATGGATCGATGTATAGCTTATATTTCTATGGAAAGTATGGTACTGAATGTCTGAGAAACGCTTGGCACTTGAAAGAATTGAGAAAATGGGTCTTATCTCAGTTCTAAGTTTTGCCAGGACAGTTTTTAATCCAGTGTGTTCTGTGGTTCTGGAGTTCTGCATCACAGTTTTAGTACTCATTTTTGTATTAACATTAACTGAATTCTCTGTTCACTTTAAACAAAATTTAAATGTAAATTAGGATTTTGTGGAAAAAAAGAACAACCAAGAAGCAAATACAATGGGTCTGGTCTCACCGAAGGGATAGTATTTGGTTTGCTTCTTGCTTTTAGCATCATTTGGGGGTACTGACTCTGTTCATGTTTGTTTCTGTTCTCCAAACCTCAGTTGTAGCTAAGTGACAGGAGTGGTGGATTTCAGGCTTGATCTTCTGTGAATAGACCAGATAAGATCAAGACATGAATCTCAGCCTAGCTCTGTCTGCCTAGAATGCTGTGAGCTAGTTAGCTAGATGCTTGGAAATTATTTTTAATGATACAAAAGTTATTTTTAAAAAAGTTATATTCAAGATATTAACATTATAGAAGGCATATGCATGTTTCATTCCAAAATTAAACACTAAATTATACATTCAATACTCAGAGGCCCATAAATAATTTCACATTGTGAAAGGAATGTAACACACTTTATTTTCTCTCCTCAACGATGTATGTCTGTCTCATCTACAGACTCAGGTTTTGTCTGAGGTATTTGAGAAAAACAATATGAGAAAACACACTGGAGAGAAATGATATGTGGGTTGACCAATGTTAATAACTAAGTCTTAACTTTGGGCTGGAGTGCTGTTTAAAGAAGTGGGTCGTGTGTTTAGGAAAAAAAAAATTGTCATGGTTTTCTTGAGAGGAATGTAATTCTTCATTAGGTTCCTGACCTTTGGCTTCAAGTCAGATGATTTTCAACAATTCTCCTTTAAAAAGTGTAGAGTAAATCTGTCCTGTTTGAAAGGATGCCAACCTGATGCCAACCAAATGACGAGATGCCAACCAAGCACTCAAAGAGTTTCTAAGAGGCACTTGGGGACAGTGATACTACATCCTATTCAGAAGATTAATAAGCAAGCATCGTCTCAGGATGCTGCTCAGTTCATTCCCACTGCCACTCACATTCCAGCCGAAGGAAAAGAAGCAGAACAGATGTGGGAGGAAGAGCATGGGTCTTTTGGTTTGTTTTGAAAAGCACTTTTATCACCTGCCGGGAGTGAAGTGGTTAAGGCTCAAGAACTAGAGATTCGCACCTTCAACCTGGGCTCCTTCAGGAAACTGAGCAGAACAGACCTCCCTTGACCCTGCTGTGTGGCTGGCCACTTCTCACTAGTCTGCCTTGAGAGGGTGGCGGGTCCCCTAGTTCTGTTCATAGGGAAGTCAGCGTGCATTGTCTCAGGGATGATTAACAAAAGTCAACTGGGCTCAACAGCTTCACCTAGAGAGAGGCTCTGTTTGGCTGAATCAGAACAAGTTTCATGGTGCTTGAGATTTACCAAATAGCTAGCTCAGTGGATCATCCTTTGGGCAACAAACAAGCAAATCATGGAGGTCACTATATACCACTCCTCACTCTTGGCCAAAACCCATGTCCACACTGGAATCAGGCACTTGGGCTCCTGAGCACTAGACTCTGAAGTGTCACCCCCAACGTCTGCCTTTGAGTCATATTCTTGTTTCCTGCTTGTGAGGGCCTCTCTCCTCGGTAGACCTACCATTTCTTTCCTTACTCTGTGCTCTTAGACTAGGGGATTGGAGGCAAAGACAGTGGGAGAATGTGAAAGACAAAAGAAAAAAAATGTTCAAGAGATGACAATATTTTAATATGAAGATTTTTTAGAACCAGTTAAACAGTTGCTCTGACACACAGAAAGGCATTCAGATATACACGTGATTCTCTCTGCCTACAGCTGATCTTGGCCCTTTGGAAAATACTAGGGAAAGTAGATGGTACACCTTGAACATGCATCTTTTCTCTCGGAGGGAGAAAATGGGAGAGAGGTATAGGAATTGTCTAAGAAAAGAACAGTGAGCTGCTCTGGGCTACACAGGCAGAAAAATAAGCAAAAGAGAGAAAGTGAAAATTAGACAGAAAGAGAAGAACAAAGCTTCTCATAAAAAAAATAGACTCATGTATTTGCAGCATATGTATTTTTTAAAGCACTGTTCATCTTTTAACCTCAATCCTAAACATCAAAAGTAATATGGGACTCCCCTGGTGATCCAGTAGTTAAGAATTAAAGGGACATGGGACACGAGTTCGATCCCTGGTCCAGGAGGATTCCATGTGCTACAGGGCAACTAAGCCCATGCACCACAACTGCTGAAGCCCAAGTTCTAGAGCCCCTGAGCTACAACTACTGAAGCCCACGTGCCCAGAGCCTGTGCTCTGCAACTAGAGAAGCCACCACAATGAGGAACCCACAATGAAGAAGGGCCCTCAATCTCCGCAAATAAAAGAAAGCCTGTGCATGGCAACAAAGACCCAGCACAGCCAAAAATTAGAATAGATTTTAAAAACTAACATGGTAGAAAGTCAATACATTTTAAATACCACGTGCAGTACCAAGTCACATACACCCTAATACCTCTGCCCCAGATTTCCAAGGGGCTCATATGGTGCTGCCAGAGAATCTGACAGTTAACAGAATTCCAACAGAAAAACATGTGTAAGTGCTAGAGATGAAAACATACTTCTGGCCATACACTGGGCAAAGAGAGCCCGGCTAAAGCTGAAAAAAGACTGAGCCTCAGTTCAAAAACTCCATTCATTATTTCAAGAAGACGACAGTAAATTCCAAACAGAGGCATCTCCAATCACTCAGACCTGCTCTGTGGGCTGCTTGTTGTGCTGGATGGCTGAGGTGACCCATGCTCACCTGTTCTCTCCCTACTTAGCCCTGAGGAACATCAAGGACGCGGTGGTGCCAGGGGAAGGTGACTTTTCTGTGCTACCTCTCCATAGCGCACCAGTTCACTTGGAAGAAGGCACCTACTTGGAAGAAGGCTCCTTTTCGGAATGAAGCCCAAATGAACACAACTCTTATTTCTTCCTCTCTGGATGACTACACCCTTAACCCCACGCTCCTGTGGCTATGACATGAAAACATGCATTTGGACAACTGAGTTGCTTGGAAGAGTAATTTTGTGTTCACACAAAGGAAAGGCTCATCTCCTGCACTGACATTATCTGTAAACATAGCTTTTTCATTCTTGAAAACACCGACTGCAACGGAGTATAGAAGTTTCCACTGAATGGATATCACTCCCTCTAAATACTGCATATTTTTCCCCCAAATAGCACACCTTGTAGTGGTGATAAAGAAAATCTGGCAAATGCTGTCATATGGGAGGAAGTATCTGTTATTTATGATACCACTGAGTGAACCTTCAAAAAGATCTTCTCCCTCAATCATTGTTTCTTATCAGACCACAAAAGACTGAGTGAGGAGTGGGAATTCTCAACCAATCCAGGAGATCTTGAGGATGTCGATCAAAATAGCCTGGATTGTTTTGCCTTAAAGAGAGTTAGATCCCTTAGTAACATTGTTCTTGGCGTGAGACACACTGGGTTAAGATTCCAGCCACGCTGATCATTGCTTCTTCGGAGATCCAAAACAGAGTCTAGCATGCAAGCTTCAATAGTTGTGAAGCCCTGCAGGATATGGAATCTTCCTGTACCAGGGATCAAACCTGTGCATTTAATGTGCTTCTTCTGTAAAATGAGGCTCTAATGACCTAGGTTATAAGTATGCTTCTAATATCAAATGAAATAATATACATTAAATAAGATGTAAAGTATCCAGTACAATTGAACAAATAGTATGTAATGCTATTATAAGTGATTATAACTATCTGAAAAGCCTGAGACAATTTTTTCCATCATGAAAGGATGGGTGTCTTATATTTGAAGATATCAGAGAAAATACTAGACGTGACTGTGGTACACATGTGTGCGTACATATAATCCCCAGGGTCTGTTGTTATGACTTAACTATTTTGAACTTCAGGTGAAACTATTTTCTCTCCATGCAAAACTTTGTATTTTCAAGACACATTCTATAGGCACTTAAACTGCATACAATCTAGAAAAACAGGAATTCTGGAAATAAATCCCAGCCAATATCTAGCTGACATGCATCCACTTCAGAGGAACACCTTGCATGCCAGCATGGCCAATGAAAGAGAAAAACGAAGAGAGCAAGTGTTTTCCCTCCCTCAGCTCTTCAGTTCATTTTTCTATCTTCCATCCACAGTTTTCTACATTTTTCCCAATCTACAATGACGTTCAAAATATGCATCTCCATGCATTTGTTTTGGGGTACCATTAAAGTGTACACATTGAAACGGTATCTCCAAAACACAAAATCCACAAGGGATCATCTGAGGAATTTCCATCTCAGCCTCCTTCCTTTATAGAAATGGAAACATTTTCATCTAATAATATATCTAAGCCATATGGTCCCCATAACCATTACAGGCCAGTTGTCCTGATGGCACAACTCTTGAAATTTTCAGAGTTAAAAATATGCAAGACACCTAGAACCTGAAAAGATGTTCTCTTTTGAACTTTAACTCCATGAAAACATGGCAACAGACTTTCAATGTCAAATATAATTTCCCAGGAAACTACATGTCTCCTTTGCTAAAACTGCTCAAAGTGATTCAGGTCCTGAAAATGTGACTGGATGCTATTTACAAAAGGACATTAAATTCATCTTTTTCTCTTGTTCTTCAAGATATTAGCCTCCCCCATCCCCATTTCAATCCCTGTCAAGAGCCACTCAAATCAAGGATGGCCGGAAAGGTGTCTGGAATAGAGTGGTGGAATTTGACCAAGCTGTGGATAAAAGATTATTAAATTCAACTCTTCAGGAAATACCTCGATTGTCCATGACATACAGTCATGCGTCACTTTTGTTTAGGAGTCACAGAGTGGGGACTAAATGTTGATGATCAAAGGCAGGAACTAGACAAAACGCCTAGCAGCCCAGGCGCTTTGTTATTGGAACAATACCTGAACGTGTTCCCTGTACAAGTTCTCCTTCTGCTCTTTCTCAAGGCATAAACACATGGCATCTATTGGAAATTGGTCACTAAAGGAAAAAAAAGAAAGCTAGTGTTTTTCCAGAAGTGAAGAAGTCTGATTATATGATGCTCATCAGCAGAAAAGAAAAGCTTTTAGGGACAAACTATGTTCCCCAGTGGTATTGGGAAACGTGCAAGAATCACAAGGATTCTGAGAAGATTTGACCTACCGAACTTGCTGAAATAAAGGGAATGTTCTGTATATTCTCTAATATGTGCACCTGAAATACGACTAGCCTGACTGAGGATCTGAATCTTAAAGCGTAAGTTGTATTTCAATTTAATTAATTTCAAATGTAAATAGCCATATGTAACTAGTGACTACTGTATCAAACTGATGGCGAGTTTGGATCCATTGCTGAGTTACCAAGAGCCTTTATACAAAGAGTGTTTTATTTTCTCAAAAACTGTTTGACAAGGAAACAGGTTTCAAACATGTGTATTAATATTTATGACTACGCGACTGCAAAATCAGGGTGAATTAAACACAAATGCACTGTCTCTGCTAGTTGAAACCACATCAATCTACTTGATCTATGTGTTTTCCCACGTCTGTTATGGCCTTATAGAGGAAGAATTAAAAGGACAGAATTGCTTGCCTCGTTTGCAGGCAGTGTGTCCCTGTGTTATAGTATCTGAAAATCATAAGAAAAACCAGAATGGAGAATGAAAAACAACAGCAACAACTAGGCGTATTTAATAGAGAGGGAAGGATTAAAGGACAGTGACCTCTCAGTCCTACTACTGTTCAAAATAGGAGGTCCACATGCCAACAATCAGATAAAGCGGAGAGTTGATAAATTTTAAGATGTGTTTTGCCAGCACAGTAAAATGCAACCACGGGACCCAAGACTTCTGAAACTCAGGGGCCTTTAAACATTAGCCACTCCAAACTCTCTCCTGCAGATAAATAAATAATCTGAAGTCCAGAGAAGAGAAGTGCTCGGTGTCCCTGAGATAATAGCCAATCTCAGCAGCCCCAGATTCCTCAGCTTGAGTTCTCCCGACTATGACCTTCACACTCATTCTGCTCAACACAGACTGAGCCTTGAGCAGAGAAGGGGCTTCCTCTCCACCCCTAACAAGTCCCAGCCTCCAGAGAATAGAAACTCATGTCTGAACCACATTGCTGTGCTTGACACCAAAGTTCCCTTCAGTAACACGGCATTCCTAACAACCACGCAATGTGCACAATTTACCAAACATAAATGTCTTCAGAAATTGCTTTATATGAGCACAGTTTCTCAGTTTATAAAAATGTGCTATAAAAATGGTCTGTGCTTAAAGGAGATGTGGGTTCAACAGACACAGTTCAAAGTTTCTAAAGCAAGTGACCACCCGTTTTATGTTTTCAGTAACAACATGAAAACACAGTGAGATAGAATCAAACAACTGTGGAAAGAAGCAAAACCAAACAAGCAACCTTCTTTTAGAGCCAGAACTTAAGCTATTATCTGGCTCAAAAAACTCTGATTTTACAAGTGAAAAAAAACTGAGAGGGCACATTTAATGACTTATTTCAAATCACCCAGGTAGTAAATAAAAGAATTGGGTCCTAGAGGCCAGACTTCTGTCTCCAGGTTTGGAGTTTTTGTTATTCTAGAAACCACAGTAAGATCAATGTCTTGACACCAGAAAAAGAAAGAAAAGAATAATTATCCTATATATGTTATTGTTGTTTTTAAATGTCTGTTATTTTCCATCGGAGTTGTAGCTGACATAACATGTTCCATGTTTGGTATATAACCACATGGATTACTAACAGAAGGAACAAAACTGTGTTTCAGGAGCTACGTAACAGATGAGGGAATAAACACACTTTACAGCCTAAATTTTATCAACTTTCCTGGTCCACAGATAATCTTCTATAGATAAATGCCACTACTGTTGATAAGAGCAAGAGATAAACAACATTCTACATTCTAAATGCCATGTACTTTGAACTGTGTACTGTGTTCTTATAAATGAATCCATAAGAGAAAAAGAAAATGCCAAACAAATACAGTGAAGGGGCTTACATTCTTGTGTTGCTGGTCTTGTTGATGATGACCGATTTCCCTGTTTGATCCACGTTGTGATCTAGCCCAAAGTAAGCGGCCACTCGATGGACAAGCATCCTCTGATAGGATGACATCTGAGGAAACTTCTTATAATGATTACTGGAAAGGAATACCAGAAACAGCAGTATCAGCATTTTCATTTCTGGCCTGTGGTACATTTGAGAGATATACACACAAAACCATTTCTTTTTCATCCAAACCATTAAGCTTATTTAATTCCTGGCATCACTCAACGTTCTCATTTCCAGACCAATTTTCCACTTATAGATGTATTGATTAAAGTACAATAAGTGTTTTTGTTTTAGAGCTGTGCATTTCTCAGACCACAGAGAACTTAATGTTTGTTGGAAAGTATATTGCTTTAGTTCAGGAGACCTTATCCACAGAGCCAGGCACAGCTACAAATGGCATGACATAATATGGGACTGCAGATGTCTATCTGGAGATGTCACTACAAAGTTGACACTGAAAGCAGCACAATTATTTCCAGGCATAACTGACTACAGCCAGCTGGAGCCCATTAAAAAACTATAATAAAAATGAAAAAGGTCGCTTCTTGTTACTGCTACTCAATGCTAATCAGTGGCCCCCTGTTTATAGCTATTTTGTCAGGAATTTAACAAGCAGGAGTACACATGGTCCAAGCAACAATTCCCATCAGCATATAGCTCCTAACTCCAACAGTGTCTCTATTTAATGAGTCAGCAAACATATTAAATAACGTTTTATCTGCCCCCAAATCTTTCCAGAATGAGTGATTAAACCCATACAGCAAACCAAGACACATCAGATTCATTAACCGGCACTACTATTCAACATACTTGTTGTCACCAATGAAATCAATAATTTCCTGCTCCATTTTCAGGAGTATCATCCTGTCTCTGCAAAACAAATGTTAAAATGAAAAGGCTTTATGGACTGCCCATTCCCAAAGACTTAACAGTTTCATTCACATGTATGGAAAAGATTGTTTAAATCTACATAGCTACAAATCAGCATCTAACTCTTCTCTGAAGTGCGATGTCAAAATATCTGTAATTCCATTCTCCTTCAGGTGATTTCTCATCTGTTAAGTATGTTCTACCATTGAAACCTTTGTAGTTTTTAATGTTAATTAAAACACGCAAGGTATTAGGCCCATAAAACACACCAAGTAAATTGTATATTTTAAATTAATAGGAAACTTTAACAAAGCTAAGCCCAAGCAGTTGGTTCAATAGCTGCCCTGAAGCATATTTATTTGACATTGATTCTCATTCTCTGTATTTTCCCCCTTACTACATATCTCTTTGTGACTAGAAAAGCAAAACTTGTAAACTATAATGTATTCACTGGACAAGTACCCAGGAATTAAGAGTAGCTAAAAACAGTAAACATGCAAACTATTAGCAGAAAAGAGAAAATACAAGAGACAGTTTAAGACATCAGAGATGGATTCAGCCTTCTACAGCTTCCCTCTTAGAAGTGTTTGCATGAATGACTTTATTGTAACATTCTACTTGACTCCTCCAAACACAAGAGGTTTACTTAATGATTTACCTGGAATTATTCTTTAATGTGTTAATCAGAAACTCATGTAAATCTATGCCTGTAGAATCCGTATATTCTTGGCTGCAATCTGAAACAAACAGCAGGATGGAGTTAAGAGAAAGGGCTGTGGGGAGGTGGGCTGAAAAGGGTTTTCCCAACCTTTCCCTTTTCCCATACGCTCAGGTAAACTTTAGGTGAATCTACTGGTGTTAGAGATACGTGTTACAAAACTAGCAACCTGGCAATATTAAATCAGGATGAAAATTAGATTTGGGGATTAAGAACACCCAGTAGATTTCCAGTGTGGAAAGACCTAGCTGTCATAGGAGAGGAAGTGGGCACAGTTCGGGTGGGTGGGTGGGCGGACTCAGATGTCATGTGTTCATTTCTGCTGTCAATCAACAAGGGCATGACCTCCTCATGACAATGATGGGTACTCCCAACCCACAGAGAGAACTCTCAAGAGCTTGAGAAACCATGGAACTTTCTTTCTCTTAAAATGGAGAAGGCAAAAACTGAATATTCTGTTATAAAACTGTCTAAATATTAATTGATACAAAATATAGGAGGCCATTAAATATTTCCAAGTCTTTCAAGTCTTTGATGCTGTCTGAAATTTAATTTCTAAAGCCATCTTAGGAAGCTGTATGTACTTATTTACTCTCGGATACACCTTGGTTTTAGATGTTCAGCAGCCGAGACAATCATTATAAGCAGATCTGTGCTTCTGGAGTATATGTGAAGTAGTTGTCATTTCTCAGCTGATCAAATGCCTTATACTGTTTCAGGTATTTAAAAAAATTAGTCTATTGCCAATCTGTTTACTCATGGAATTCTTCATATCAACTTAACTTTGTTTTTACTTTTGCTTTCTTTTTGTTTGTTTGTTTGTTTTACTTTTGTACAATTATATGTAAGGCAACAAGTTGAAAAGTCTGGATTACAGCTTTGGGGTTTTATAAGGAATGACTTTTGGAGAAGAAATTTTTCCTGAAGTAGAAGTGTGTATATTTTACATGAGACATGATGGGGCAGCATATGGGTTGCAGAGACCAAATTCATTTGGGCCAGATAAAATGTTAACATGTGTTCCATTGACATTGACATATACATCTGCACTCTGGGGACACCACTTACCACTTATCAACTGAGGATTGCTAGTTCACTATCTGTCTTTTAAGATAAACATGAAACTTAAAAGATTTAAAACTGGATACCATTATTGTTCATCAATTCAAATTAACTTGACTAATACATCTGAATTAAGAACAGATTTATATCCACTCCCTTGTACAAACTTCTCAAAAATAGATCCAAATGAATATCCAAAGAAATATGTGATCCTAAAAATAACCTTTTTAGATACACAAAAATGATACCATGAACAGAAAAAAATCAAGTTCACATCATCTTTTACACACATACACATACATACACATATAAAATTTTATGCAAATTTTGGTGGGAGGTGATACTTGTGTAAAGTCTAGAATGTATTCTGTGACTAGTTATGTATCCAAACTGAGTAAGTTAAGGAAACATTTTCACATTCACCTTTTGATAACATTCTGATCTTGGGTTTTTCAGAGGTTTTATCTTTGTTTTTATCCTTTTCTTTTTCTCTTTCAGAGTCATCTTTCCTAGATTTATCCTCCTCTTGCAGGCTGGGAAAACTGGAAAGCTGTAAATGAATTGATTCCTGTTGGGGAAAAAATATAATAATTTAGGGCCAGATTTAAGAATCTCTGTCTGGTTTCCATTTTGCATAGAGATTATTAAGAACAGGAAAATGAAAGCCAGGTACAGATTTTTTTTTCTTAAATGGTAAAAAAATTATACCTGTCAGAAAAATAATTGCTCTTTAAGATGAATTAACTTTGGAGGTCAATGGAAGGTCATGAGAAGTAGCTAGTACTAAAACTTTGCTTCATGAATATTAACCACAAGCAAGCTAAGTTCCTGTAGATCACAACTCTTATTTTCTCTATAGCTTTATTTTTAAACATTTAGGAAAAATTTCTTTATCAAAAGTTTGCATCACAGCTACTATCATGTCTTAAAAATTAAGATAAAATAGAGGCTTCCTCAAGCTCTTTTATATAATTCCTTGGATGGAAAAAATTGGCACAAGCACAGACAGACAAGATATTACATGAATCATAATTACAGAAAAAAACAGACATAAATAAAGGCTATAATAGCCCATTTACAATTAAAATTTTGTTTCAGAGCCACATAAATACTGATTTCTATCACTATGAAAAATAAACATACAGAATTGAGGAATCCTAGATTTGCATTATCCTATGTTGCTTACAAAAGCTATTAATAAAGCATTAAAACTTACAATAAGCACTGCCTTTTGGAAAAGGTAGAAAATAGGGTTATATTTTCCATCAATTAAATATAAATATTTAGTATTATTTTAATCCTAGTATCAGTGAATCCTTTCAAGATGTAAGAGTCTCTTGAACTAATGCTTGGTTGACCATTTATGGTATTTGGACTGGATCCACTTTTGCATTTATTGATATTGCACTGAAACAGATCATTTCATATGAACTCATATATCAGCCATTTGGATGATAGTATATTCACTGTTTTGAAGAAGAATGAGCCAAATTATGTTTTTCAGTTTTATGAAAAAAAACTATGCTATGATTTAAAACTATGACAAATGAGCCAACATTAAGCCCACTGGTTCTTATGTAAGAGATCATCTAATGGGAAAACTTTCTTCCACTGGTGACGTTAACATTTATCATGTACGGAAAAAAATATTCCCAATGACTAGTAGTGTTTCCCACTGAAAACTAAACTAAGACTCTTCTACATGTGCCTAAACTGATGTCTCTACATCCTCAAATTATGGCCAATCTGGGATTCTTAATGGTTCTTGGTAAACCTAGCTGATGTGAGAAGCAGAAAACTAAAGTCCTCCAATGGCAAGTTTGTCTTTTTGGGAGGGGCTCTATTGTGTATTCTGGGCTGGAATAAAAAAGTCACCATGGTTGGAAAGCTGCATGATAAAGAGGATGAAATTAAAACACATTCTCATGGTAAATATTTATCTTAGCTGGGTTTTCTGATAGCCACATGTTTATCCTGGGGATGGACATATACAAAACTGAGTGTAATTCGATGATAAGGTCTTTCATCACAGCACTTGGGACAGAAATGTCTTAGTCTGCAAAGATTCAGGCAGACTTTGGTGTTACAGTTTGCTTCAACTTGCTAAGGAAAAAGCTGGAACCTTTCTGCTCCGAGTGGGGAAGAATCGATACGACAGTGGGTCAGGAGAGGAAAGTGAGGGTCCCAGGTCAAGAAGTGGTCTCATTACTTCTTCAAAACTGACTCATCCATCCAGCCTTGGTAAGTTTCAATCTAAAATCAAAGAGGCCTGGAAATATGAACGCAACAGCAGAGGCTAAAGGACAGTATTTTTTTTAAAAATGTACAAACTCCTGCCAGGTGTTGACAAGCACTATACTTAGAAAAACACCTGCCTTTTCTACACGTTATGGTGTTGAAAGAACACACGGAAGTGCTATAGAGTTGGTAAAAAACAATCTGTTCTTTTTTAATATTTTTATTGATATGCTCAATAATAAAATACAAGTGTTAAATACATCAGTACAGGATAACTTTATCTCCAACAACAGGAAAAGAATGATTCAAGTTGCAGTAATACACTGATAGGTAAAGAGTATAACATTAGAAAAGAAACACTTCCTTTAACTGAAGGACAGACTGAACCATCTGCTATGGGTCTGAGATCAAGTAGTACAGGTAGCAAGAATGTTTTTTTTTTTTTCCCCACACAGGAAAATGAAGGCAGTTTTCCAAATACACATATTGGGGGAGCCACACAATCCGTACACCGTACACTTCGGCCAGTGCTGTCAGGGATTCAGCTCCCACATGTTGTTAAGTGCCGGTGGTACCTAATGAAGGCATTGTATACAAGCTCAAAGGTCTGCTTCTTTATTCTCTATAAGAGCAGCACGGCCACTTGCTTATATGTGTGTGTGTGTCGGGGGGGGCGGGCCCTGCTCCCACCGCCTCAGCCAGTCCCAAGGAAGGCTTGCAAGTTCTAATTCCTACAAAGCTAGCCTCAGTTACTCAGCATGGGGCCAGCAGGAGCAAAGTACCACTTGCCTCTTATTTCTCTGCTCCAATTGCAAGGGGTAACCTAGGCTTAGGTCCAGGGTGGACACAATGATACAGATGATCACTTGAAAAAAGTCTCCTCCAATAGGATTAACAAATCAGATGAAATCTATAAAGGCTGTGTTCTTCTGCCTGGCATTCGGAGGAGGCGACCCCGGGGCCTTATTTCTCCCAGAGTCTGTCACTCTGCAGAATTAACATGTTCTGTGTGCATTACATCACAAACCATCCGTCTACATTGAATGACATAAGCTGTGATATTGGCCTCATTCCCCCTTTTGAATCTCCATACAAAGAAGAAGCACAAATAAAATGCTGAACAAAAGCTACACGTTTCTCAGAGCCCAAGGAAAATAAAGCTTGTTTGAAATGTAGTGATGGCTACTGAAAGCTAGTCCACCCTTGGCATACGACAGGGGTGGCAGGTGAAGAAAACGAGGCTAGGGAGGAAAAAAATACTCTAAGGATGAAACCTATGAGGAATTCATTTTTGGTCCTTTTAAAGAAAGTGCTCTCAACGCTCTCTGTATCCATGAGGACAATGTTGAGAATGTTAATTAAATTATAAAGAGAAAAGCAAAACACAGCCCAACAAAAATAATGCTAACTTAATCAACTTTTTTCCTCCTCTGGGTTCAGATAAATCATTTTACTTTTGTCCCGACTGCTCTCAGCCTCTGATAAAATAAGGAAAAATTTCAACAGCCAGACCATTTTTCTAAAAGCGAATATAATGCCTAAAAGGCAAACAAAAATAAATACAAAGTGAAGAGTTTTGTTGGCAGTTGAATTTTTAGAGCTGAACAGCCTTACTGTAAGAAGCAAAAATTAGGTATAAGGATGTGCAGCAAAGTGTTAATAATATATATTAACTTAAATTCACATTCATCTCAGATTTATTTCTGGACCATTTTTCCAGTAGTGAGAAATCTCCACCAAAGGCTCTAAAAGTATGTCTCCAAAGCTCAATGCACTTTACTCACTATTTCTGAAGTTTCAGAAGAGCCAAAATTTGTGTTTTTATAGGCAAGTGCATTTTGGGGAGGTAAGACTCTCCACTAAGGGAGGAGACGTGGTACTTAGGACTGTATTTGGTTCAGTCTGACCAAGAGAGAGCCTTTGAGGAACAGTAGCACGACTGTGCTTAGATTTTAAGTTTTAATCTAAATTCTTTTGAATTCCTTTCCATGTGCAGTTTTCAGAGGGTCTGAAAAAAAAAAAAACAAATGTAATACTTTGAGACTGTTCAACTAATTAGGGTGTCTCAGAAATGGGGGAAGAAGCTGGACTTTGTCCTTCTTCAACTAGTTTGTGCTCCCCCCCAAAACACTGTTTAATGTCAGATGAATGTTCATGCATACAAAAGTGGATCCCGTTCATCCATGACCCATAAAGACAGGGCGTATACCTGGTCCTGAAGACTTTCCCCTCCTGGTCTGGCCGAGGACTCTTCACAGACAGCAAGGCTGCGAGTCAGTTTACCTTTTCCTGCTCCTGACTAGGGAGGGGAAAGAAATGAGAAGGAAAGGAAAATAAAGAAAAAAAACAACCAGAAAATAAAACTCAGGCCGTCAAACCATCTCCACCTTCTCTGGACATTCCCATATCAAATTTTTAAAAGCCAGCTTCAAATCCATAGCTCAGGGCTCTCTACACTGTTCCAAGTGCTGGACCCCTGTGCTGATGGGGACAAAGTGTCTTCTTTGGCTCAAAGCATCGGATCTGTGTTGACGGCGATGCAGGTGGAGGAAAGGGTGGAAGAACAAATTTAAGGAAAACTCTTAGCAAACTGCCCATCACACTGGGAATGTACAAAGAATGAAGAAGTGCTGCCTTTTTGTGAAAATACAAAGAGGAAAAGACAACACAGATGAATTTCTACTAAAACTGAGTTTGAAAGTGATCTGACTGAGAAAATACGTTAAGCGTTGAAGACTATATCCTAAACATCAGAACCTGTTTAACTTCAAGGCAGAAACTAATCGGACATACAAAAAAATTTCCCCCACATCTGATTTAAAATGAAAAGAAAATGAGCGACGATTCATTTGTAAAGCACTGTCAAATTTGCCAGGGTCAAATACATAAACACTGCAGCTATGTGAGCCCTCAATGCTCTGATTAAAAAGCACAGAGAGCAAGAAAGAAAGAGCAGTGTCAACACGACCAGATTAAACACAGGCACGACAGGGGTAGCCGAGACCTACATACAGCCCTGTGCTTCCTTGGGAAATCCTTTAACCCTGGGTGACATATGCAACCGGGCTACCAGGTCAACGCACAACTCCAGAACCCTACCTTGGATTTTCTTCTCTCTTGGTTCTGAGCCACCAGCCGCCTCTGTATGTTAGAAACAAAATCAAACAAACAAACAAACAAACAGTCAACCAACAACCAGGAGAGGGAAGTAGGGGGAGACAGAGAGAGAAAAAGATGTCACTAGAGTGGAAAAATCAATAACAACAGCAATCAGGTATTATAACCATTGGGGAGGACCTCTTCTGCCCTTGCTCCCCCCAAACTTTTGACCATTTAGCTTTTCTCCTTCCCTCTTTACAGACACTCATGTTTGCTTAGTCACTCAGTCCTGTCTGACTCTTTGTGACCCCCTGGACTGTAGCCCACCAGGTTCCTCTAGTTCACAGGATTCTCCAGGCAAGAATACTGGAGTGGGTTGCCATTTCCTTCTCCAGGGGATCTTCCTGAACCGAGGACCGAACCTGTGTCTCTTACATCTCCTGCACTGGCAGGAGGGTTCTTTACTGTCCAAGCCCCCAGGGAAGCCCCACAGAAGCTTGTTGGGGAGGGCAAAGGCTAGCCTTGAGGTCATTTGGCCTTTATGCCATTATCTGCCTTTGCACATTTTTGAAATAAAAATAGTTAACACTTGTAGTTTGGTTCAAAGAAAATCGATACAGGTTATTTGCAAGCCCAGTTTGTTTTCCTTCTACCAAATCTTCTATCATAAGTCCTGACCACTTACTCTTTAATCATATCACTTTGAATACTCTCAATCACCCCCGAGCTGCCCCCTGCCTCTTCCAGGGCATTCTCTCTCTCTCTTCCCGGCTAGGAATTCTAAGCTTTTCCGATAATAAGAATCGATGCTTAGCCTATGCAAGAAGGTCAACAGAGCTCATGTCTTTGATATTTCTTGGTCTGTCATGAGCTGGCCCTTCCTCTTTTCATGGAATACAAATCCATTTTTAAAACTCAGCTAGTATAAAGCTGCTTCAGGAGAAGCCCTCCACAAACTCCTTGAGGTGGTCTGGAAATTAATATGGAGAAGCTGTGAGCAAATTAAGTCATTAAATATGTTCTTTATATTAATGCACTGTTTAGCCAGAAAAAAAGGACTAATAAATAGGAAAACAGAAGATTTATTTTATGAATTTTCTATTTGTTTTACTTGGGTCTCCCAAGTGACTCAGTGATAAAGAATCTGCCTGCCAGTGCAGGGGGGAGATGTGGGTTCAGTCTCTGGGTCAGGAAGATCCTCTGGAGGAGGAAATGGCAACCCACTCCAGTATTCTTGCCTGGAGGATCCCATGGACAGAGGAACCTGGGGGGCTCTGGTCAATGGGGTCGCAAAGAGTTGGACATGCCTGAGCATACATATACATGTTCATTTCACTAATCAAACTCTTTACAAGCAAGAAAACAAACAAACAAACCTTCAGAGTATCTTCAAAATGAAAGGGGCACACACAGCGGTATGACAAATGGGATTTCTCCAGGCTCACCTGTAATTCCAGTTTCTCCTCCTCGTCCAGACTCTCAGATTTAATCACACCATTCTCCGGAGTGGCCGTCTCCTGCTCAGGCCCACCTTCCTCCACTATGGTCTGACTCAGGTCTCCTGGCTCAGACATTCTCCCAGATGCAAATTAGAAACACAAGGTTTGACACCCTATAAGGTGAAGACAGCAGAAAGTGAAGTCAGTGCAGGGTGAAGTCTTGACCATTATAGTTGAGATACTGGATTCTTCCCTTTGTTCTCAAAATCAAACAAGCAACTCCAGCCTCCCTGCGAATTGCACACAAAGAGAATAAAACAAAACCAAATCAAGGACCCCAGACAAATACCAAGAAGCAGATTTGGTCACTCCATCCATGACCCTAGACACACACACACACACACACACACACACACGCTCCTATCAATACACCTTGCCGTCAGGGTTGATCAATACATCGTAAACTGAGACAACCAAGTCCCACACACCTCCCGGTCCCTATGCTCCACTCCAAAGTAGAAGCAGAAGAAAAAGAGAGTATTTCCCCAACTCTTCCTCCGCTTCTGAGTTGGGAGGTGGTACCTGTTCTGCAGCATCTCTAAGATGAGTCACAAATGATTTGCAAGTTTCAACCACAGACATACCTTCCTGGGTCTAAGGGATTCGGTACACTCAACCAGGGGAGAAATCAACTTAAGAGGTAATAATTTGGAACACATATAGGATCCCAATTTGGCAATAAACCATCAGGGACTTCAGACTTCAAACTGAAAGAGACATTATTAAAAGCAGAAGCTCTCCCTCCAGCCCCTGTCAGTGGCTGGTGCTGTGGAGATCCTTCGGAAGTAAACCTCAGGCAGAGAGCGCCAATGAAGTTATCACAACTGAACTCTGATGCTCCAGGCTCATAAGAGATGACTACACAGATGCTAGAAATGACTTTTCAAAGTATAAGCCTGTTATTAGTATTTTTTGTCTCCCTAACTCCATAAAGCCCCTGACACTTCCCCTTCTGATGTGCTGTCAAATGAGGCTCATGAATAATTCAGCATTTACTTACGCCTCAGTTTTTTTTTTTTTTTGAAGAAAGAAAAAAGAAAAAGGAAGGAAAGGAAAAAAAAGGAAGGAAAGAAGGAAATTTTAAAAAGGAAAGAAAAAAAGAAGAAAGGAAGGAAGGAAAAAGAAAAAATAAAAGAAAGACCTCGTAGCCTAGAAAGTCACTTCTTTCATAAAAATTCCCAAGTAATGACTGCCCTGTTCCCAGTCATTACAATGGTTGGTAATTATTAATGGACATATCAGTATCTTGATATGTTTTGCTGGGAGTGTTTAACTACTGCATACTAATTCAGTAACTTAATTTCCAAGTGGACATAGGAAACATGAGAAAAATCTAATAACACAGTAATTTCTGTTGCAAATATGCTAAGACGTACCATGACAGGACAGATGGTATCTAATGATATTGTTAAAAAAATACAGGCTCACTTGGCAAAGGACTGTGGGAATGGAGAAGGAAAAGTCTTCATCAGGGTTGAGGGCTGGAGTCTTCGAGG
Organism: Antilocapra americana; assembly: GCA_007570785.1. Classification (NCBI taxonomy): domain Eukaryota; kingdom Metazoa; phylum Chordata; class Mammalia; order Artiodactyla; family Antilocapridae; genus Antilocapra; species Antilocapra americana. The sequence continues at coordinate 7,618,750 of ML660201.1, read as the reverse complement.
GGCCAGTGAGCAAGGCTCAGAGGTTTGAGGATATGTCAGGGTACCTGACAGATCTCTCCTATTTCAGTGACACTGGGGAGAGATGCAGTCAACCAAATAAAAAGTTCTGCTTCCCAAGGCAAACAGTTTGTTTCTCAATGTACTGGGTCAGGGGAGGAGACAGGACTTCTGTTGCCCTAACTTTTTTTTCCTGGAGCATTTCAATCAAAAACAGATCATGACCAGATTTTTTTTTTTTTAAAAAATGAAATGCACGAATTGAGCTCTAATTTTACAAACTCTGAGCCAGCTGAATCCCTTATACAGATGCTGTCTGCTTGGGTGGCCTTTCTGGAACTGTTCCACGCAAACATGCACTTTTACAGACTGAGGAAAAATACAGATGAAGTGACAGCCATCTGATGACAGCTCTTTACCTTTCTTGCAGGAGTCCAGCTGCCGGTCTTGGCGTAGGGGTGGCTTCTGTCCTCCTTCGCTGGGAAAATCCACACGTGGGATCAGAGACAACGGAAGGCCCATGTCCCCATTAACAGTTCAAAACGCCCATCTCCATGTGATTCCCTTACAGGGTCTGACACATCGTCCACCTGAAAAAAGATGAAAAGTCAACAGTAACGATAATGGCAATAATCATGGTAGGGGCAAAGGACTAAATAAACAAGACTGGGCTCCTAACACTGATGACCGGCCTCCAGCAAACCACGTTCAGGGCTTGATCCACTCCACCTGTCCCAAGCTGCCTGCTTCTTCTCTAATGAAGGCTCCAGCCGGCTGTTCAAGTCAGAGCGGCACCCACGCAACGAGCTAAAATTAACAATTGCATTATGCGCCCAAGATTACTCACTTCAATTTTAACCTTTTTTAGTGAAATCTCGCACTTTATATTAAAAAAAAAAACACACAAGCTTGTGTATTTGCCTCCATGACAATTCAGATCACCTATGAGCAAAAAAGTCTTGCTTCCTTTTTTTAACCCCAGTCTTTGTCTTAATTATAGATCAATATAATCTCCCGAGTGCAGTTTTTTTTTTTTTTTGGTGACTCTTTTCTTTAGGAAAGCTATCCTAAGAAAGCACGTTGAACCATTTTTGACTTAATGAGGCATTAGCTGTAAAAGTGGAAAAAAAAAATACAAAGAAAGGAAAAAGAAAACTTTCATAATGGTATTGTTGAGAGAGCTCTTTTTTTCCCTCCACTGACAGTTCAGGAAGAATTCCTAATATTCTCGGCGCTGAGTGAACACCATCCATCCGTCCCCCACCCTCCCCATGAGGACTGCCACCACCAGCTGGGTATTCTGTTTGACAGCAAAGCAATCCTGCCAGAGGGATTCAACAGACTTGCAAACTTTTGAACCTGTTGAAAACAATCCCTGCCAGAATGTGCACTTTCCTTTTCTCGCAACTCCTCCAGGAGCAGCGGCAAAGACAGCATGAATGCAAACAGAGACGGATTCCTAATAACATTTGCCCAACCCAAACTGTCTCTCTCTCCCTGCGCTGCAACTGTACCCTGGCGCACATCTGCTGAATCCAACAGCCTGCACACGTGTTCCACCACAGACCCAACTTTGAAAACACTCAGTGCATCTCAGTTATTTACTCTGAAGTTGAGAAACCCTCCCCGCCTCCCCCTCGCTCCCCCTCCCCAGCCGCCAGGAGCACAGCTGGCTCCTCATCAGATTTTACTGCAGCTTGATGAACAGCCTATTGGGTTATGACTCCATTTGTTGTGTGAGAGGAAAACAACTGTTGTAAATTCAATCGTTTCTACAGTCAATCCTTTCCAGCTTGATTGATGCCTTTATTAAAATGGATAATTTGGTTGTAAAAAGGGTTTCTCTGGTTGTTAAAAATTATATAACTATTTTTAAAGTATATATTGGTGAAGGAAATAAGAAGTTAGGATCAAAATGCATTGGTCATTGACAGTAATTTTAATTTTTCAGTTTTGACTAGTTTAGCATCATGAACACTTGATATTAAAAAGAAGTCAACATGCCTTAAAATTAGGATCTATTTAAGCAACCGGCCACATATCTAATATGTCTTAAAATAGAGGCACCTGTGATGGATGGATTTGCCAAATGCTTTCTGGCTTCTGCTTTCCTTTTGTCAAAGAGAATGAAGTTATCAATGATCACTGCAGCCTTCCCGTCTCCTTTTTCTGATGCTCCTATTTGCACAGTGGGGTTAATCCAGCTGGTGAAGTACTCGTGCAGTTCTCAGATCTAAGCCTTAGACGCCTTATTCCAGCCCCAGTAGGTGGATGCAAGATATAATTCTTTCCATGAAGAAAGAACAAACTGATATTCACATAACCATCTCAGAGCGTGAACAGCCTGGATATATAGTGTGTGCGTAATTACCAGGACACGTTTGGAAATAGCACTGTGCTCTAAAGCCAGCGAGGTATTATTCTTGCATTCCTGAATCATAAAGTCATCATCCACCAAGATAAAAGGGAATATGGGCATATGGGAACGAGCAGAGAGGAACATATGGATCACAAATATTTTTGTAACTGATTAAAATTGTTCTCTTTGCTAAGAAAGTGTTGCCAGGAAATCAACTCTAGTCCAGCTTTCCGTTCCCCTAACTAACCCGACTCTTCCTCTGTCATTTAATCTTCACTTGTTCCAATTTATCCCATTTTACACAGAGAAGCAAAACCATGTCTAACAAATATATTTTATCCAACATTTGGTTAATGGATATTCTGGCCAAGTGTCAAGTGTTATGTGGTTGTGGGATGAGGAGAGGGAGAAAAAGGGGAGACACTCAACAAATGCACAAAATAAAAGTTACTGCAGTTCTTTCAGTTATAAGATTTAACTATAGTTTAGGAGGTGATATTGAGCAAAGGCAGGCAACGAACAAGCCATAGGAAATTGACCAATGACACCAGCAGCTATTTACAACGAGGACGATAATGACCATTTCACATTCTATTCATGTTGTTTCTTATTTTTTTGGCTGACTTTATAGTTGCAAACAGTAGCAGCTGGGTTTGTGGTGATGAGAAAGAGAGGGAGAGAGAAGTACAATGCAAAAGATCGAGCATTCTGTCTTTCATCATCACCAACAAAATAGGTGTGTCCTAATCATCCGTCTAAGTGTGTGTGCATGTTACATATATTAATCACTGGGCTGTTGGGCGGAGAAATAAAGCTTGAGGTTTGATTCCAACTCTAACAGTGATTTAGTTCTCAGAGGATATCTAAAATGGGACATCAAATTCTATTTGCAAGCTGGGAGAGCCACTTTATTAGTCACTTTTGTCACAATCCTTCTACTCAAAATCAGCAGAGGATGACTCACCCAAAATCACTATAGGTCCTTTATGATGAAACAACATAATCAAGATTTACTTATGTGAACAACTGAGATGGTTCTTGCTTCTACAACGTTCCTCCTTTTTTTAGCTGGTCGCAGTTCTGCAAATATAAGCTGCCGGCAAACTGTGATATTAGTCATCTGTCAATTGGCTGCATAAGGTATTTAAACACTGTAACCTCTTAGCAACCAGACACATCCTAGTCCCAAAGCAGTTATTCTGTTAAAGTTTAAAAAAAAATAGTTTGAAGGTATAAGATTAAGTTTAAAGACTTAAAAAGAGAGGAAAGTAATTGAAACGTAATCCTTTCAGAAACAAAAGCCACCATGGCATGAACAGAAGGTACAGACTGATACCTTCAGTGAGCTTGAACATTTCCCCAGGTAACAGAAAAATGTCAATAAGCAAATTGCACATAAGTTTACTTTCCCAAAGAAAATGTTCTTCAATACACCTGTATAAGAAACACTCAACCAGGAGTTCTATCCTTTCATTAAACTCTTTTTGGTCAACTCCATGCACAAGCGTTCAGTAAGATTCTTGAACCACCCATGCAAATGCCAAAATAACCAGACAACTGTTTTGGAGGAAGAACCCAGGAGGAGATTTAAGAAGAGGAATTTTCATACTAGGGGTTTAAGGGGAGAATTATTTTACATAAATATTCTTATTTCAACTTGGATAGCTAGGCAGTTTATAAATATACATTAACTCATAAGAAGAACAGCACTTTTTCTTTCTTATTACAGCAAACTGGACATAAACATAACCTTCATCAACATTTATCAGGCTTCCAATAATAGAGATAATTGATGTTAAAGCTTTGGACATAAGAACAGTACTATGATAATCACAAGTGCCTTTAAAAATAAGAGGGGTCAGATCTCAATAAAAACATTCCAAGGAAAAAAAAACCAATGTTTCAATTTTTTGCTTTCCTAAAAAGTGTTCACGGAATCTCTACCATGTGCAAGGATGTGTTAATACAATCTCAAAATGAAAAATCTTTGTGTTTTCAAAAGAATATATTAAAAGTTAAATAATGCTAATGGACCCACATGAAAAATTTTACATAATTTTATCTTCATCATCCTCTTTTTGATTGGTCATTAACTGGAAGATAAAGATGCTTTATGTTTTTATAATTTTTAAATGTTTTCTCAGTGTATTTCAAAATAAAAAAGGCATAAACTTTGGAGAAGGAAATAATGTACTGGGTCCCATAATAAATATTTGGATATCCCCACAGAGTGAGCTAGTTGATGAAAGTAATAAAGCAAAACATAGCAGAGACTGACATAAGATTTTACATTTACGTTCAAAGGAATAGTTGCATAATTTTTAATTTTTAGTTTAGACAAGAGAAGACTTAGGGAGGACAAACTAGCTATTTTCTTATGCTATTTTAAAACATTCAGAGACATTGGTCTTACTTGGTACTGCTTCAAAAGTTAGAACTAGGAAAAAAAAAAAACCTACCTTTTAAAACACGTAACTACCCTATGACCCAGTAATTCAACTCCTAGATGGATATCCAAAAAAACAGAAAGCAAGGACTAGAACACCAATGATCATGGCAGCATTATTCACAATGGCCAAAAGTACCCATTAGTGGATGAATGGATAAACACAGTGTGGTATGCAGACAATGAAACGTTATTCTGTCTTAAAAAGGAATGAAATTGATATGTGTTACAATATGGATGGACTTTGAAAATATTTTTAGTAAAATGAGTCAGACACAAAGAACAAATGTAGTGTGATTCTGTTTATACAAGGTACCTAGAATAGGCAAATTCATGGAGACAGAAAATAAGAGCAGAGACTACCAGAAGCTGGAGTTAAGGAAGGAAGGCATTATTGTTTAATTGGTACAGAGCTTTTGCTGGGGATGATGGAGAAGTTGTGAATATAGATGTGATCGTATCACAGTTTAACACCGTTGAATTGTACACTTAGGAACAGTTAAAATGATAAAATATTATGTATATGTCACAAGGAAAGAACTTAAAAAACTCTTTTCCTCTAGAATATGATTTAAAAGGAAACTAATCAATATACAAACAAACAGACCAAAGGCAGAAAATGACAGTACATCAGAGGAAGTGGCCTTCTGCTTTAAAAAACTGCTTCTGGTGTGTTGATAACACTGATGCTTGTAAAGACAGGTGTGGCGGATGCAACCTGCCTTGGTTTGTGCTGATTCAAATAGGTGCCCAAAAAATGGGACCATCCTCCTCCTCCTCATGGTCATCTTAGCAGTCTCGTCTTTGGCAAGACAAGCTTTGTTATTTAACCATCCAGTGTGGACGCTGCAGGGATAAAAGGTTAGGATGTGATGATGCTCAGACTCTTCCACTGCATCTCTACTAGAGTCAAGGTATGTTTGGCCAATGTGTCCTCATCCACAAAAGATAACAGAAACCACTTCTTACTGCAATACAAACATCCACTGTCAATCATCTGGATGAGAGAGCTGGAGGTAGCCGCTCTGTCACATCACTGACTCAGTATTTTGCATACTTTTTTTAAAAAATTGCAGATGAGAGTTTTCTGACCAAAATGAATGGCACAGAGCACAAGGCCAGTGGCCCTGCTGCCACGTTAGACTGAGAAAGCATTGAGGTTCACTTCAGTTTGACTGGGTGACCCCTGGGACCACTCTCAGGATTTTAAAATAGCCTCAAACTTTCATAAGCCATGCAGGGTAATAGCCACCTTATGCTGGCTACCTCAATCTGTTAGCTGTCCAGGTGTGACTTATCCATATACAAGGCAGTGTCACCAACCTCCAGTCATGTGCAAACTTAAAGAAAATGTACAAGTACTCAGAGAACCACAGCCTTGCCAAGAACCTTGAAAGGAGCCAGCCTCGCTGATCCCAAATCCAGTGTTTGGAGAAGATCCACAACCAGATAGTGGCAGAGCTGGGTCAAAAACACTGTCGCTTTAGACCGAGGATCAGAGCTCTTTTTAAAACCACATGTTCCTATAGTGACTGGGGCTTTGTCAGAAATAGAGACGAGGAGCATCTCATCTGTTCCATCAATTTCTGGGGTATTCCAAGAGACACCCACACATTTCTTCCTCCACTAGCCTGAGGCGGCATACACTGCAGAGAGCCTGCATGAATAGTCTGCCTGATAGTGGTACGTGTCTTTCTTGATTTTATCCCTGACATCTTATGGACACATGGACCTCTAGACATCATGCTTGATTTTGTTCTTTGAAACCCCTGAAAGCCTATAAGCCACAGTCATCAGAATGGCCTCAAGTTATATACTAACCATCTGCCCAATTTCACCTTCACTTCTACAGCTCATGGTACCTCCTTTCTAGAGGCCATACAGGAATCATATGCCTGCAAGATTTCCAGAGAAAGTGTGCTCACATTTTTAAAAATGTGGAATAGTGTATGTGAATCTACTGGGACCAGACATGTGTAATATTTAGAAATGAATGTCTTCCTAATCTTTAAGCAAAGAACCGGAATCTTAGACTTGGGAAGCTGTTTTTTCTTCCCAGTGTAACTAAAGCAAATTTGGGGGGAACATAAATAACACTGCTGGGATCTTCTTGCTAACAATACCATGTAACTCTGGTCTCTTAATAGATCTTTCAGGAATTCTACCACATTACACACTTATCCTAAATATTTCCCTCAATATCACTGCCATATAATCTCCTGGGACAAACAAAACTATTCTAGGGAAGGAAAGGGGGATGATCAATTGAAATGATACTTTTGCTTGAACGTTATTCATCTCACAGATGTTAGAACTTCTGTATTCTCAGTTTAGTTCAATGTAGTATTTTAAAATGTCCTCTTTCAGTGGATCTGGATGCCAAGGATATAATCCATTATTTATGTCCATTTATGGATACTGGGGGCTTCCTAGGTAGAGAAGTGGTACAGAATTTGCCTGCCAATGTAAAAGATGCAGGTTTGATCCCTGGGTCGGGAAGATCCCCTGGAGAAGGATCTCCAATACTGGAGTGGGTTGCCACTCCAGTGGAGAATGGAGAATTCTTTTGCTGGAGTGGCAAGAGAATTCTCTTGCCTGGAGAATTCCATGGACAGAGGAGCCTGGTGGGCTGCAGTCCATAGGTTTGCAAAGAGTTGGAGGCGACTAAGCACACACACTTGTATACTTGTAATGGGACAATGATATATCACGAAATGCATATTTTTAACTGTGGCTTAAAGGATTCAAAGTTATAAAAATTCATCATGAAGAGGAAAGGCACTTCAAAAAAAGGGTTGGGATAAATATTAATTTCATTCAGCACATCTGACTGAACCCTTTTGTCTTTTATTTCTATAAGGAGTGGAAATAGAATCTGTCATTTCAAAAACAATGGAACTTAACAAATGTGACGCAGTCATAGGTGCCAGAGTGTGAGCTGTTTAGGCTATTAAAACCTTTCTTGCAGAAAAGAAGAAAGTAAGACACTTAGGGAAAGTGAGAAAAAGCAAAAGTAAATGGATAAATTATTCTTCTGTTAGATTTTTGAAATGGTGATAAGGTTCGTGTTCTGTCCATTTGTAAACTGGGAAAAATAAGAGGCTTTCATGGCCACGATGTCTTTATTTTCCCTTATGTCAGTGGACACTGTTTGGTGCCTTAGCCTGTGAATATTTCAAGCCTTAAGGTTGCCTTTTCAGAATTATTACTAGCTAATACCATCAGTACATCTAATCAAAAGCAATCAACGTAGAAGTTTCAATTACCCATCCATGACCTCAGCTCTGCCTCCGCCCACCCCCACACAATGGCAAAAGAATGGAAAAGTTTTCCAGGGGGAAAAAGGAATTAAAGGATGCTCATCTCAAATAAAAGCTAAAAGGTGGGCCTAAGGGTCTATGAGTGCAGGAAGTGACTTCTACACCCATGAGGCAGGGAGAAAGGCGGGAAAGAGGTTTACTAGGAATGGATGTCTGCGCTGCCATCTCCAGAAGAGCAGGAGGAATTTCAAGAGACACAGGAACAAAGGAGTTTTAATTCTGTCAGGCGGATCTGGGCCTGAGAGCAAATGGCAACTCACTCCAGTATTCCTGCCTGGGAAACCCCATGGACAGAGGAGCCTGGCGGGCTACAGTTCATGGGGTCACCAAGAGACAGGCATGACTTAGCAAATGAACCACCACCACATACTGACAGCAAGGTCTTTCCACAAGATCCGACAATCACACCATTAAATGCTTTTATTATTTACCTCCACATGGGTGATTCTGGAGCATTCTCCATAGATTATTACACTTTATCCTCGTATCAACTGCACTATGCATTGCTAGCCTCCAGTGAGTAAGACAATCGGCTGCCTACTCACCCTGGCTCTTTAGAGAGAGGGCAGCTGGCTGTTGGCTCCGTCCATCACTGAAATCCCCAGGTCTTAAAATCTCAGATGAGTCACTCTTTAACAAGGCTCAATGTTCTAACCAAGTAGTAAGAGTCATTCTCCCCCTACGATTACATAAACTACACAATGACTGAGATTTTTGCCTGGCTAGTCTACCTCTGTACTAACTCCAGTGCTGAGAACTGCGTGTGAAACAGAGTAGGACTTGCTGACTCAGTGAATGAAAAGGGGCTCCAAATTCTACCTGAATTCTGATCAGTGATGGCTGGGTCACTATTTTTCTGCTTCCTCCATCTAAAAAAGCCAGGGCATGTAACCACTCAGAGACCTATTAACCAGTGTGTAGGGTTAAAGGAAAACACTAAATAGTTGCTAAAACGGCAAAACCATGGCATCTGTTGGATGGGTGATTCTCAAGAGGGCTTTGGTCTAACTGACCAAGCTGTGTGTGTCTATGATGATGGGCCAGGCCATTCAGAGAAAGCACCTGCCTTTGGGGGACCTTTTGGATAGGATGCTAGAGAAAGGAAAGAGATGATGCTTATCCCAGGGGAGCTACCCACCCAATGAGAGCGCTCAGCAGACAGAGGGATTTGAGAGCAAAGCCATCCCATCCAGATGACTATGGCATACAACACAAACAATACACTGTAGCCTGCCAGGGTCGTAAGAGTTGGACATGGTTTAGTGACTAAACAACATACATAAAATAGAGAACTAATAAGAACCTACTGTATACATAGCACAGGGAACTCTACTCAATACTCTGTAATGGCCTCTATTGGAAAATAATCTAAAAAAGAGCAGATATATGTATAACTGAATCACTTTGCTGCATACCTGAAACTAACACAACAATGCAGATCAACTATCTATGCCAAAAAAAAAATAATAAGATAAAAGGAAAATGTGGAACCCCTGACCGGAAGATCCACAAGCAGGTGAGTTTTTTCAGGGTCTTGACAGTATGAGTTTTCCTGAGAAAGTGATTGCATCCATTAAATATATGATTTACCACAATTAAAGTGGCCAGTTAGGCCTTGCTCACATTTCCAGACTAAAAACAAATAGAAAAGTAGTGTCTCATTCCTTTGAAACTCTGCTTTTTTGGTTGTTGACACTGAGTTTCTTCCAGAGACTCTCACCCAGTGCTCCCTTCATCAGGCCCCTCACCTCTGTCATCAGGTCTCTCAGGACGACATACCCCCCCGCCCCGCCCCACATAGGTGCGATAGTGCTCAGCTCACAAACAGAAGGACAATATACCTACATCCTCCTGGCCATCTCTGCTCCATCTTGAATGCAGGGACCTTTTCCCCTCTCTTTTGTTTTTCCTCTTTCTCTATGCTGCCTAGTACAGTGGGACACTGATGCCCCTGCAAACTCAGTCATGAAAACTAAAAAGCCACTGTACTGAGGTCAACAGCTACGCTAAAGAACATAAGTGCTCAATAAATGATTCCTTTGATCCTCAGACTTCCTGGGAGCAGATGCACTTGGGATGCAGGACACATGAGTTCACTTGACATCAGCATGTCTTGGGGACTGGCTAGCAACACGGTGTTGGAATTTCTCCTTACCCCAGTGAAATCTCTAGAAAGACCATTTAAACTGTAGATGTGGGAGAGTGAGTAACAACAAAACCATCATGGGGTGCTCAGGAATGCAATGGAGGCAAAGAGCCCGCGTGAGAGACCTCAAGAGCTGCAGAAAACGATGGGAAAACCGAATGCCTCTATTTCTGGAAGAGACAGGGAGTGAGAGGAGCTCTGTGCCTCAGAGGCAGGACTTCTCAGAGATTCAGGGAGGACAAATGTCTAGACAAAGGCGGCGAATATGCAAAAGCAGTGCCTTGAAGTCTTTCTTTCTAAGCCATCAATGGTCTGGCTTGGGTTTGGACGCAGCTTTAACTATACGTGATCTATTGGACGGGTGTCTCTGGGACCACTGACAGTCTTTCATGCACAGCAAGAACATAATCCCTACCAATTTGCTGGAAGGAGAAATGGATATATTCCCAGGAGGGAAACAATTTCAGGAAACTTATAATGCATTGGTGGAGCAGAATCTGGTTGATTTGCCAGGTGTCCCAGGGCTCAGCCAGCAGGTAATTTCCTACTTAAGATAGGAACATGCGTCTGCCCGCTGGTGCTGCCTGCACCCCCAGACCTGGGGCCATCTGTGGCTGTGCCAATGAGACCCCACATGCCCTGTTGGCAAAGTCACCCACAGGGAGCTGTGGCTGACCACCTGAAAGATCGGGGCCGCTGTTTATATTATTTCATTATTATTATTTCATTGGCCATGTCTTGTGGCACTTAGGATCTTAGTTCCCTGATCAGGGACTGAAACTGTGCCCCTGCAGGAGAAGTGCTGAGTCTCAGCCATTGGACCTCCAGGGAAGTCCAAGGGGCTGCTGTTTAAAGTGGGCTAAGTGCTCTCATTCAGTCTCACAATTGCAATCACATGACTGCTCTCTACTTCAAAATCTTGGCTAGACACAATAACCTCTCCCTGCTCCCTGTCCCAAGCCAGGCCTCAATACTCTTGCTCAAAGGAACTATTAGAGAGTTAGTCCCATTCAAGACAGCAGTATTTTGCAGGTGAGTGGTTTCTACTTTGATGGACTATCCTATGCGGATGCTCCCTGTTCAAACCTTCCAACAACATCCTTTAATCCTGAGAAATCCAGATGGAGGAAAATGGGTGTGTGTTTTTTAAATTCTCTATATTTTTAAAATATCTAATATATTTGGAAAATGTTATGAAACTATGAGATTCTGTAAGCTCTGTGAATTATTAGAGCCTGCCAAAATTACCTGCTATGGTGGGAAAAAAGCAGCTTACTAGAGCATTCTATGTTAGGTAGCTGGTAGGAATTACTGATGAAACTCAGGAGATACATTCAACCTAGATGATGAGAGATGCTGGGCTAAGGTCCCAGGGCTGAAGGGTCTGATGACAACTTAAAGAAAAGGGTTACGCTGTGTTCAAGGATTCCTCAAGGCTACCTAACGGCGAAGTTGGAGATCTGGGGTCATTCTATTCATGGGGTCTAAGATGCTTAAGCTAAGGGTCAATGAGGGACTATTAGTTTTGTACATGTGTCAAATGATTAGAACAAAATAGTCTTGAAGCATACTTGAGTTGTAGAGACTTTCAATAAAATGTTCAAGTTGTGAGCTTGGGGAAAATTACACAGTGGGGAAAAGATCAAACCTTTTTTTACTTGTAACGATTCTTGGAGGGAAGGAAGGAAGTGAGTGAGAGAGGGAAGAAGGGACAAAGGCAATGAGGCAGGGAGGTAGGCCAGCCCAGCTGTCAGGAAAATAACATCCAGAATTAACATGTGAAAGTAGAACATGAAATGTTTGGAGAAATTCATGAGGAAGCCCAAAACAAATTTTAATTTTCACAAATAAATTTAAAACTAGCAAGGCAAAAACAATCATTCGCTCATTATTATTGGCATCTAAGTGGAGACAGGATGGTTCACTATTATAGGCAAGAAGTATATTAGGAAAAGCATTTTCTGGGTTTTTAAAGTATGGTATATACAAAAATGTGTTCTACACTTCAAATGATTACTCATTTTCACTGAAAAAAAAATGTGAAGAACACGATTGGATCCTGTTGCCTCAAAAGTCATGACAAGAAAGGTAATTTAAATCCATAAGAATCAAAGGATTCTAAGTATGTTAACATGAGTGACAACTTTGAAGATACTGTTCAAAGTAACAGAAGATACTGTTAGTATCGTAATTTAAATATTAAGATGTAAGACATATGTGTATTTATGTGATATGTGTGTATATATATATGTATTCATGTGTCTGTGTGTGTGTATACCTGTGTATGTGTGTGCATGTATGTGTGCATGGCTGTCTGTGTATATGTGTGGGTACATGTATATACAGAGAATGAACACGCATGTGTAATGTGGACATTCCCAGGTATCTGACATCCCATCTGGTCCAAAAGTATCCTTCTCAGCTGGCAGGTTGTCTTTCATCTGGGTGGGTGTTTCTGCTTGAAATTCTGTGGCCTGACACCATTCCTACGGGGTCTTGAGCATGCCCACGATGCCCAGCCCATATTCTTCCTCCACGTGACAGACTCCAGAAGGAGCAAGGGCAGAGTGACACAGGGACAGAAAACACTGTTCCCTCCAAAGGCCATACGTTGACTCACTGAGACGCCAAACTTCAGGAGGCTCTAAAAAACTGAAAAGGAAGCTGCCTGTCTAAACACTCCTGGCTTGCTGTACTGCTCACACACAAATTCCCCAAGTCAACTTAGGGAGATTTTTGTTTAAAAAAAAGGCTCTGGTTATAAGCAAACCTGCCTTGTCCCCTGGCTCTCTCTAGACACAACTTAGTGGAGTGGCCTGGGGTTTACTGCAGATTTTGTGTCCTGGCAACATCCTTAAAAACTTTAGGAAGTTTTTAAAGTTTAGGAAGCTTTCTCTTTACATGTATTGTCATGCAGCATTTTCACATATTTATTTTGTCAAAAGTTATATATCAAAATTAGGAGCAAGTTTTTTTTTTTTTCTGCTCACTGTTTTTCTTTAAAACATTACAACTAAATTTGGGGGATAGGTTTCTTAGTGGATTTTGAAAGATACTTGCGCCCCTTTCTTGAAATAAACACTGGAGCAGAAGTTCGTTTTCTGACCCATCAAAAACAAACTACTGATATTATACTGAACGTGGCCAACGTATAGTCCTTATCCATCTTAATTCGGTCTCTCTATAGATACACATTCATAAACACACAGACACAAACACACTCTCACTCACATCTGGGCTATATATTTGAAGAATGCAATAACAACATTTATCAGATGTAGTGTTTATAGCTTTGCTCCTAAAAAGATTCATAGGTTCTCAGTTTTTTAAAATTCTTTTCTCAGTATAGATATGCTCAGGCAAAAATGAACACTTCTATATTTAAGACTACTCCTCACCCAAAATGGATAAAAACAAATTCAGACCCAACAGAAGGACGCTCCAGTCACCATGATGACACTGAGTCACTATACTCTTGGTACAGCTCTCAGACCAAGGGTAGAGCTCAGGCCCCTGTTATGGAATCATGGAGTCCTAACCACTGGGCTACCAGTTGTCCCAAGGTCTACATTTTTAAAAGCAGTGTCTACACAGGAATGTACATGCTTTCAGAGTGTATTACTTTGGAGAAATTTCACTCTGAATTACATTTTTGTGTATTATAAGTTCCCATTTCAGATTATATCTTCCTTTAATTAACTATTAAAAATAATCTTACCTTGCTTCTATATCATAATTCAGCACCTCTTCCAAATCTATTAAGAAGTAAGCCAAATGGAGCCCAGCTTCCAATGAGCAGTGCAGAAAAGACTGTTACTTCTTCAAAAATAATCTGTAAATTACTCCTCCCTCTCCTCTCTCTCTCATGTAAGCTCTTTTAAAAAATGGGACTTTTTTTTTTATACTGAAACACCTAGAGGTAAGTAAGGGTTTGATGAAGCACTTATTTAATGTATTAGTGAATGAATACATCAGTTTAACAAGTCTTGAGATTATAGTACCTAGTCATAATGCAAAACCACTGAGGTCTTGCTTCCAAACTAGCAATTATTTCCCCATTATCATCATCATGGCCGTAAATCACATTGTAAAGGAAATGACTTTAACTGTGAGCAATGAAGAGACTTTTACATAACAAGAAAGTTTAATGCTGGCGATTGATTTCACATATGATAATTTACATGTTTCAATGCCGTTCTCCCATTAATGTAAAGAAAAAAAAAAGTGTATAGAATACCTTCACTTTTTAATCTGCTAAAATAACCATTAAATATTAATAAAAATGTATTGAAAGTAAAAAAAAAAGTTTAATGCTAATGTAAACAGAGCCAATTGACAACGGTTTTAATATATCTAGGGGATACTCATTAGTGTCTGGCATTATTTTGATAAAAATTATATATACAGGATAAAAGATTCACCCTCAAATATCATATTTTAAAATGGAGGGAACTGTGCCACAGAGACACTGAGACTCACACAGAGACGCAGAGTTATCATAGCTAACATCTTACTCCAGGAAAAGAGGGGACTGGAATTCAGATTCTGACAGGCTGGCCCCAAGACTTCAGCTTCAACAATACTGTGAAACGACTGAGGTTAACAATGACCATAAGCCAGATAATCAATAACCAAGGCAGCCAAGCCGATGCCACGGAGATCCATGGCCTGGAGCCACGCGATATTTGAGGGTGCATGCTTACCCTAGTCTTTTTAGATTTTCTCAAATGAACCTATGTTAGTTTTACAATTAGCAAAAGTCAACATGAAGATTGAGAAGAGACCACAAAATATTGAATAAGTTCAAACAGGCTACTTGCATTGTTAACTGCATGGTGAAGTATGTTTGTGGTTGCCCACAAACTGAATGAAGTTACCCACTCAGTTAGAAAACATGAAAGTAAAGACAATGTAAAGAACTGTTAACCAAACCAAAAGTACAGAATAAGTCCATCGAATCCAATGTGCAATAAAAGGAATTAAATCTATTCAAAGGTATGTTTTAAATAAACGTCAAAGATGAAACTTAAAATATACCCTACATACAAACCAAATTATTTAATAAAAATTTAAGAACTATTTTAATAATGCCAGAAGAATCTCAAGATCAGATAGGTAAACATTTAAGTTATCATAAAATGTGTTTTTGGAATAAACACTAAAATCAAAATGACTCAAATGCATGAAAAACAAAGTTGAGAACAATTACAAGTCAGACTGGGCCAAAATGTCTAAAGAATTCAAGGATATTTTTATATGGAGTCGCTGATATGAACCCTGGGTTCTAAGTTTACTTGCTTCTACAAGGAATCAGCCAAAAGTTTTCAATGAAAATTAACTGTTTGTGGGGTGACCCTGTAACTTCATTTTAAAAAACGTGCTTTCCTTCTGCTTTGTAGGTTTGTACTTTTGGAAGGGTCCTGGGTGACTCGTCATCCTTTCAGTGTTCTCCATCTATACCACCTACAGGTGGGCTTGGGGTTTTTGTTTTATTCAGCAGCCACCTGTGTTTGACACTTTCAAACAGCTTCTGTCTAGAGTCACTGTTCTTTGAAGGGCAGGCTGAAGCCAAGGGTCTGGGGAGAAGGGCAAAGACCAGAGGAGCTGTTGTATGCTAAGCAATGATTTCGGTCATTTTGAAATGACAACACACATCTATACTGTCATCATCATCAAATTTCCTTTCAAAAACCATAACAAACAGGATAAACTGAAAACATTTCATTTTTTCACATACTTTTAACAAGCACTTTGGATAGAAACAGCAGGGTACAAAGGTGACTAGAAAACAGCCCTCCCTTCTGGAGAACTCACACTTGAGGAAGATGTATTAATTGTTTAAAAAAAAGGGGTAGAGTTCATAAGAAGTGGCTCTTTGTCAACAGCAGTGCTTTTAAATAGGATAGAGTCATGAACTCATGCAGTGTTTATGTGGATGATTTTTTTCTGGTTTCTTAAATACAGGAAATAAAAAAAATTCTGAATGATTGATAGCATCTCTTACCTCCAAATGGATATGTTTATATCATTTAACACAGCTCTATCCTAAGCTATTTTAAAGACCTGTCAATTCGTGCTATGTAGAAATAGGTAGAAAAATTCACACTACTGTATATAAAATAGGTAACCAACACGGACCTACTGTATAGCACAGGGAACTCTAGTCAACATTTTGTAATAACCTATATGGGAAAAAAGAATCTGAAAAAAATTACGTATATATAACTGAATCATTTTGCTGTATACCTGAAACGAACACAACACTGTAAATCAGCTATGTGCTTGGTCGCTAAGCTGTGTCCGACTCTTTGTGACCCCATGGACTGTAACCCACCAGGTCCCTCTGTCCATGGGATTCTCCAGGCAAGAATACTGAAGTGGGTTGCCATGCCCTCCTCCAGGGGATTTTCCCAACCCAGGGAATGAACCCTGGTCTGCATTGCAGGTGGATTCCTTACCATCTGAGCCACCAGGGAAATCAATACTTCAATAAAAATAAAGGGGAAGAAAAGTACAGATACATAGGAGAATGTGTGTTAACTAGGTACACACCGTGATCCTGCAGACTGTTAAACTGGAGTTTCTGAGCATTCCGCCCAAAACTTCCTCTTCAGTTTAACTTTTGCTACTCCAAAAAACAAACTCTCGTCATTTGACCGGAGCAATGAATTGTGTTCAGCTAGGAAGTTAAACAAAGAAACAAAAAACTTCGGCTGAGGACAGTGACGGGGTTTAGAATCATATACCTATCTTTGTAAGGGCCACCCAACCCCTAGGATTCAGTTCTTCTTGCTCCTAGTGCAATATCCTTTCCAAGCTGCTTCTGTGCATATGCAGAGAGATGAAATGATAAACCCAAATATGCTTGTGTCAAATGCATACATTCTGAGTTAGGATGGTGCCCCTCAAGCTTTACCTTTTAAAATAACTCATTTCAGATCTGCAGATCCATTGACCCAAAGGAGTGAAAGTTGTCTGTTTTTTTTTTTTCCCCACAGGGCTACATTTATCTCACGAGATACAGAGGTCAGAGAAGTGTCCCTTACGCCACGTACACACACATACACACCCACGTGCCCGGCATGCACGCACGCACAAACAGCAGATGGGCTAAGCCACTCAGAATGGACCAGTGCCACTCCTCTCGGGCCCCTCCCCAGATGCCAGCTCAGGCCGCCCTGCAGCCTGGACTTGGCTCCAGCTCCGAGAACAGAGAGGCAGCTGCCCCGACTTGGCTGCGGCTCAAGTCTCAGCTGTATTCTTGGCCTCCTGCCTCCTCCTGAGCACTCAGGAGGGGCGTGTGACCAAGGAAACAGCTGAGCCCCCACCTCGGGGAGGAAGCGCAACCGCCACAACCCCCTCCACGGCCACCTGCTCGTGGGGCCAAATCACCGCCCAATTCCTGCTGGATCCTCGGGGCAGAGTGGAGTGCTGACTCACTCCTCGGCTCGGGGCACTGCACAGCCTCGGGGCTGGGACGTCACCCTGGACACCCCAGGGGCCTCAAACTTGCTGGGGCATTGGCAGTGGTTTGGATGTTCAGGTCACAGATTCTCATCAGATCCCCAACCAGGCTCTAGAAATTCTCTATAGAATTTGCCTACGAGGCTCCTTGTCCATACAGAAACCTTGACTTGGAGGTGACATCAGGCTGAAATACTGCCCCAGCACGGAGTGGGCTGGCAGGTCACTTCTGCGTCCATCCGTTTCCAGGAAGCCCCTCCACACCACAGAGTTCTGGAAATAGGGTGCATGAGTTACAGGCAACCTTTGTTGCCCTCTCACGTGCTGTGAATATTGTTTAGACAGCCTCAGGCCTCAGCCCACATTCCCGGCCCCGAGCTAATGCCCACGGCCCAGCTGCAGACGCAGGATGGTGGAAATGTGAGTGGCTGGCCGGCTGCTGCTTTGAAGATCTGGTGGGACAAAGAGGGTGAGTGGGCCGCTTCCCGGAACCACGGATCTGACAGCTCCAAGTGCGCTCACGTCAGTGCTATTAAGAGACATTCGTGACTTCAAACGTTGTGAAATCTCACCCCGCTCTGAGGACATGCCTGTCCGGATCTGTCTCGGATGAACATGGGAGGCTGTGCCTTCTCTGCGAGAAAACCCTTTGGATGAAGAAGGGGAAATGCTGACACTCCCTGAGACATCCGTGGGGAGTCGGTGGTCAATAATCTGTATTTTCTGTGCGTGTTTTCAAGATTTCCATAATGGAAATCTGAATGTGTAACATGTCCCCTGAGATTAAATAATATAATAATATCAGATAGAAATATTCTGCACCCAAAATGGACTTCAGTCCTGGTGGGAAAGACTGATTCGGAGGCAACTGATGATTCTCTCTAGGGAGAAAGGGAGAGGTGTGAAAACCTCTTAGAACCACAACTTCTTTGGGAAAAAAACCCCAAATCTGACCCACCTCCAGTTAAGACTTTTCTCCCAAGGAGTGATGCAAGACTATTATTATGCAACAATGGACAGGCACTAAAATACATATGTTCCAGGGTATTAGGGTCGTCATTTTTTATCTTTCTGGTCAACCTTGGTGGTAGAGACAGAATTCTATTTGAGGAAGGACTTTCTGCCTCTTGAGGGGTTATTTCAGCAGCAGTCTGAGTACCCCAAGGCCACACCCTTCCCTAGGGCAGTCCATATCCAATAAATAATTGATGCGGGAAGGTCGGTACGGCCATCTCCACTGTAGGTTGACACCCAAGGTCATATAAGCTGCAGAGCATCACCAGAGTTGGCCAAGGCTGACAGCATTCTCTGGCCTGAACTGTGGCTTACCTCTCCCTTTGTCCATGCCTGTGCCCTTCCCTGCCCCTCACGGTGTTAGTACCAAGAACTGCCCTAAGTAAACATCCTGCACACTGAACTCCATCTCAGAGGTCGCTTCCCAGGACTTTGCCTGCCACATCTCAGGACTCCCCTCTAGAAGGTTGAAGGTTGAAGTCACATGCTGGTGGGAACAAAACTCAGCTTCTCTAACCCTGGACACCTCATTGCTGATCCAAATCTTACAATCATGTACAGGTATTACAACTCATTCATAAAATGTGCATTTGTATATCAACCCTGACTTTAGGGTGACTGCTTCTTCTGGGACCCCATATTTAATTCTGGTCAATTGAAAAGAAATCCACGACTCTCTCCAAAGGTGTGACTTCTCACCTAAAAATAAAGTCTTATCCTGTTTTTTACTTCCAGTTCTCAGAGGCCACATAGTCCTCTGACCTCAAATCTAATATATGTCTACTTGCAGGCACCTTTGCAGTTGACATTTCCAGATGTCATTTCAAAACCACGATCAGCTAATACCATGCCTGATGCACTGGAGGAACTAAAGACGTCATGACAACATGTTAGATAACATAAGCAGCTTATGCACAAGATCTTAGTGGCTCTCTCACTTCTTGTCCAGTCACTAAGTTGTGTCCAACATTTTGCAACCCCATGGACTGTAAACCACCAGGCTCCTCTGTCCATGGGATTTTCCAGGCAAGAAGACTTGAGTGAGATGCCATTTCCTTCTCCAGGGGGTCTTCCCAACATAGAGATCAAACTTGTGTTTCCTGCATTGCAGGTGGATTCTTTACCACTGAGCCACCAGGGAGGCCCTCACAATTGCTAATAATGAGCTGTCACAGCTTCTATTATACAGATGGAATAACTGAGGCTCAGTGGGACCAAGAAAATTGCCCAAGATTTTATAAGTTAAAGGGCATCCTGGTGGCTCAGTGGTAAAGAGTCCGCCTGCAATGCAGGAGATGCAGTTTCCATCCCTGGGTTGGGAAGATTCCTCTGGAGGAGAGGGCATGGAAACCCACTCCAGTAGTCTTGCCTGGAGAATCCCGGACAGAGGAGACTGGTGGGCTATGGCCCATGAGGTCTCAAGGAGTCAGACATGACTGAAGCAACTGAGTATGCATGCCTCACTTTCACCCCAGGAACATTACTTAGTATTGTCTATCTAAAGTACTCTTTGGAGGAATAGGCAGGGCATCATAATGTCAATTAACTGAATACTGTTGATTTAAAATTTTTTATAGCTATCTATGGCTCAGATGGTAAAGCATCTGCCTGCAATGTGGGAGACCCGAGTTCGATCCCTGGATCGGGGAGATCCTTTGGAGAAGGAAATGGCAACCCACTCCAGTACCCTTGCATGGAAAACCCTATGGAGAGAGGAGCCTGGTAAGCTATAGTCCATGGGGTCACAAAGAGTCAGACATGACTGAGCAACTTCAATTCACTTCACTTCACTTCATAGGAAATTTATGAATGTTCTCATTTCCCCAAGCTACTTTATGCAGTGAGTGCCTTAGCATTTCAAAGATTCTGATAAAGGAGCAGCCTAAACATTTATAATAGCAGCTAATAAGTATTACTATGGTCCTATAAGCTGAGCATCATTCTATAAACTTTACGGGTAAGAACCTACAGAGTCATTTTATCTCCTTTCTTCATGTGGTCTCCTTCCCCACTTGTGGATCGGCCAAAGGAGGTGAAACTGCAACAGCATGAATCGTTATTCCCACAATCACAGCTCAATACATAATTTTCATACTATGAAAATGAATCAATAAGAGAATATTAAGTTGTATTCAGCATTGGATGTTTTACAAGGCTGAGAAGATGTGTATTTAAACTGGTCTCAGTAAAACATTGAGTCTCTTGGAAGACCCTCCTTAAATCTCCCAGACAATCCATGTGTGTGTGTGATCATGTGTGTAAATCAAGGCTGTTAATGCTAGTGGAATCAATAAACAATTATTTACTCAGCTCCAATGAAATACAAGCGAGTCTGCTAGGAACAGTGAGATGTATAAAAATTGATATGGTCCAACTCCTGCCTTCAAGAAATTTACCATCTGCTAAAACATGGAGTCATTCAACTTGGCTTTCCAAGGTCTTGCCTTCTCGGTTTTTCGGCAAGTATGCTAAACAGTGAATTTCAAATGAATCCTTACTGGTCGCTCACTAAGCTTCCAGGATAACTGACTAATCTATGATTTGAAGAAAATGCCCTCTCAATCAACACAATGAAGCGCACAATATCCTCCCGGCAAGGAAGAATTTATCCAGGTCCTCAGTCACGAGATAATAATTCTCTGTTGGAGTCTGACAATATTTTCCAAGTTGTGAGCTCTAAGAGTGAAGTCTGTCACTATCTGAACATGTGGTTCCAACCAGTGAAGAGCTGGGCGCAATCTCCTTTCCGCTCTCCATGAGACTACAGACCTTTCTCCAAGGATAGGGCAGCAGAGATCAGAAAGAGGGGACGTGGGCAACAATCAGTGGCCAGGAAGGCTCAAAGGCGCAGGGAAGCAAGGTCAAAGTGGGATGTGTACTTCAGGTGTGTATGCAGGAACAGGGGCGGGGGCAGAGTTCAACCACTCACACCCAGGAGGATCAGACTATGGTAAGCAGCTGAGGTCAAGAACAGACACACAGGAAGTGGTCTTTGATGCCTGCAGGACCCTTTGCAAGATCACCTTGCTCATTTCTCGGGGAGTGGACAGACCAGCCCCCTGTGTCCCACTGGAGAGACTGAAAAGAACCATTTCCATGTATGCATTTAAAAGCGTCTTCAATAATTTAGAAGAGACACCTTACATTATATATTTAACCACCTCTGGCCTTGAACCCAGTCAAAAAGGGAAAGAAGACAAGGTCCATAACCTGAGAACCCGAGAGGGGTGCCAGGAAGGCCTGTCGGGGCTAGAACTTCAATCTGGCCCTTGGCAGTGAGTCTCATATTCTCCTGGCGCCAGCAGATGGTGCAATGCACACCTGTGACACTTGTCACAAAACAGCGCTCTGATGTTTTTATTACAAGAACGAACATGAATCACACACTCTGAAGCCTCACGGTCATTGTGCACCCGTGTGATTCTTGGCTGGGCTGCTCTGGAAAGGCACAGAGCTTTGGAAATAAAGCAGGAAGGCCCTCCATCAGTTGGGGCCATGCCCCTGCCACCTCCATTCTATGCGATCACTGCTTTCAACAAATATACTAACCAACAAGACGAGAATCAGAAGTCACCTCTTCCCCCTCGAACTCCTGTCTCTGTGTCCACTCCCCAGGGTCTAGTCCTCCTCTGTGCTCACCCTGATCTCCATCAGAGGATGCATCTCCATCTCAGCCCTTATCAGAGGGTCCTGAAGTTACCCAAGAGTCAAGTTGTCAGTGCCTCAGGAGTGGGGACTACACCTTGCTTATCTCTGGGTCTCCAGGAGCCACCAAGGCATCTGGAATATAACAGGGAATTAATGATGGTTTCTAAAACAGACAAACATCTTCTGGGAATATCTCCTAACCATCTTAACTGGTAAAATTGTATTAACTTTTCAGGTGGTAAAAAATATTAACTGTTTATATTCATAGTATTAAATTTTTAAATATGTCCTTAAGACTTATGTCTTTAAAATCCTGATCCTGTGTGCTGCGACTATACGAAGGACACAATTCGGACCAGTAAACATGTCCTAGGAACACAGTGACCCCTTCCTTGTTCAGGATGTCCCTCTTCCGGAAAAACCAGATATAGCTTATAATGATTCCTCCTCAGGAGTTCCAAAATAATGTATGACTCAGCAATAAGCACTGACTGAGTGAACTGAGGTCATTATTGTCTTAAAGGGGTACAAATTGGCATTTACTCAGTAGAGGAAATGTAGACATATTTGGATCACTGTATTATGATCATGCATAGCTGAAGATCAAAAAGACACTGTAATGCCAGATGCACTTCCTTCTTCTGCAAACACTAGAAGAGAAGACAGAATCCGGAGTCAATTCATATGTAGATTCACGTTTTTCAAACTTTAGATTGTGACCTGCTTGTAAATGGGAAAGTTGGAATCATTGGTTGTAACTTGGAACTTTGTAAAGGCAGTAAATAGTACGCAGAACAGTGAAATGAATGGAGTCAAATGAAATGCACTAGAATAGAATAGGTAAGAATGAGAGAGAGTACAAGACCCTAGGGAAGCTGTGTCTTGTTGTATAAAATCATATTTTGCATGTGTGTGCAGGTGTCTGTGAGGAGTGTGTCTATGCATGTATAAGTATGTACGTGTGCTGGGAACTCATATAAAAGGCATTTGAAAAATAGATCTGTGTCCAAAACGTTGCTGGAATAGACTGCATAATGTCTTTAGAACTGTCTGAAGAACAATCTGAAATATACTTGCAACTTATGCCTGATTCCCCAAGTCAGAGGAAGAAAACCCAGGCTGTCACAGAGCTCCTCCTGTGAAACCCAAACATGATTTGTGAGATTCAAAGACCTCATCATTTAAATATGAGGATTGATGCCTCTGAGGAAGATAGAGCATCTTAGTTACAACAAACAAATGATTATCTTGGACAACAGTGCAAACAAGACCCTAATTCAGGAAGCAGCTAATTGCTGTTCCCAGCTGCAGAAGGCTGGCTGGGGTTCCGTGCTCACACACAGACTGTGCGTGACACTTGTACGCTCGCTCTCGAGGCTCGCCCTGCACACGTCCAGACACACACACACCAGAGTCTGGGGGCCAAAGAGGGCTCAGTTCAGAAAGAAGCTGTCTGAAAGGAGCTACTGAAGATGTCAACCCCTTCATTTAATAGGCACCTCTGCTTATCTGGCTGTGCTGGCATGAAACGCCTATTTGAATTCCTTTACTTCTCACGAGACTGGGGAGTTACCAAGAGAAGAGTCTTGGGAGCATCCTTTGTCAGCAAAGGAAACTGATCCTCCATCTCACTGGTATAAAGTAAATCACAAAACTGTGATCCAGACAATGATAGTTACAAACTTCCACAGATGTTCATATTGAGATTGAATTCGACTTAAACACAGATGCATGAACTTACACTATAAGAATAATAGCTCCCATATTCTTCTATATCATGTGTGTGCATGAGAGCTAAGCTGCTTCAGTTGTGCCCAGCTCTTTGCAACTCCATGAACTGTGCAGCCTTCCAGGCTCCTCTGTCCATGGGATTTTCCAGGCAAGAATACTGGAGTGGGGTGCCATGCCTTCCTCATGGTCATATTCTCAACCCAGGAGTTGAACCTGCATCTACCATGACTCCCACATTGCAGGTGGATTATTTAGGACTGAGCCACCAGGAAGTCCTTCCTATATCATATTACGTGCCAGATGCTCCAAGAAACAGATTACAGTGAGTACTTTTAATCTTCACTACTAGTAACATCAGTCACACATATTTTAAAAAAAGGAAGGAAAGAAGAAAAGATGGTGGGATGGAGGGAGGAAGGAAGGAAGGGAGGAAGAAGAGGAGCGATGTAGTTGGGGAGGAAGGAGAGAAACCTGAAGTTCAGAAGGAACAGGTTCACTGTCCAAGGTCCAAAGACACTGATATTCTTCAAACGTTGGTCTCAAAAACTCTTGCTCTGTCCACTGCCTCCCATAACATCATTTAATTGGTGCCTTCAGTATACATTTGCCGAGGAGTGACTACAACATTGTGTGAGCTTATTTAAGAACGATCGCAAAACCACACCTTTTATTGCAACAGAGGCTTGCTTCTGCTATCCTTAGCCAGAAACCTGCAATTACTTTTTTTTCCAGTAGAGTTGCCTTGGATGTCCCACTAGAATACAAGCAAGCATACTGAATGTTTGATTTTATAAAACTGTATAAGGGAGAAGCAGACAACCAGCAGAAGGCCCTGTTACTGGACAATGAATGCAGGGCCTCTGGTCCACGCCAACGTTACTCTCCTGGGGTGAAGGACCGTCTCTCAGGTTCATGAGGTCTCCCTGTGACCGCCATGCTAAAATTCAGGAGTGGAGATCCCTTTGGGACGTGGAGCAGACCCCAAGGTGGTACAATCTCAGTCCACACCTGTCTTTGGGGACTGAGGTGACTATCTCTAATAAGGAGGGTTTCTGTGGGGACATCCTCAGGGCCCACCACAAGAAGGAGCTGTTCTGCACTGAGCCTAAGGAAATTGCCTGTATTTCTAAGGTCTGGATTGGATTCTCATTCTCCTCTGCTCTGCTCCATGAGCTGAACCACAGAACAAGCGAAGAGAAGGGATCTTCTCTCTCCATTCCAAAGTCAAGTTCTCCTTGGCTCACCCAATGTGGTCGGAAAAGCAGATTCCCTAGGCCAGGAACAGGCTTTCTGGACCAACCTCTGATTTCACCAAGCGACACTCAGGTCTGACAGTTTCCAAGCACTGTACATCCCGAGGACCAAAGATACGGCCCTGCGGCGTGTGCCAACCTGGACACACTCGCAGAGCAGTTCGCTTCTCTGGGCATCAGCAGGCACTTCGGCTGCCCTCTCTCTTGGCCCACGATTGTAACTCGACCCACACAGGAGGTTCAGGTAACCAACCAGTGGCCTCCTGTGTAACTGGGCTTACATGCAACAATCTGTATGTCCTGCCCAGCTGGTGCAACAAAGCCAGTTGTGTACAAGGGTTAATGAATGACCTCGGGGCTTTTGGGTCACGTGGAAACTGAGATGCACCACAACACAAATATCAGCCTCTCCTGAAAGGAGAAAATGTAGGAGAAAAACAGACATCACAGAGCTGTACACTTGTAAAACGGCTTGGACTCTGAAGCCAGATGTCCAGAGCTTGAAGCCTGACTCCACCACTCACTGAGCAAGTAAGTTCCTTTCGGGTTTCTGTGCTCTCAGTTTTCCTCATTTGAAAATGGAAATGACACCTCCCCCATCTCACAGATGGTTGTGAGGATTAAACCAGTTAAGGTAAGTGAAGCACTCAAGGGTATTGTCTGTCACTGGCGGTTAGCATTCTATGTTCCACTGCGATAAACATATGCACCCATTCAACAGATCCTTCTTGGTCTTTCCGCTTAGAGCCTGGCTAGTATTAAACTGCCAACACTTCTGCAGACCCAGGTCTTCTAGATACTGAGAGAGACATCAGTGTCCATCAACATTACAGCTGTTTCCAGACAGTACTGACAGCCTTCCAAGGCTCCCAGGAGCCGTCACTGGGCTATGCAAGGTCTGGGGGTTCACACATAAATATGGGAAGTACCTGGATGACAATGCTAGAGTTGTCGGTATTTTTCAGTGAGTATAAATGAAATTCAAGTGCCCTTGAAATTCATTTTGAAAACAATAAAGCTTACAGAGAAAGATTCTAAAAAAAAGTACAAATGGGAGAAAGATCTTAGAGGGGTCTCAGGTCAAGACTATGTCAGGCAGATTGTTCCTACTTCCAAATTTTCCCTAGAATCCCTGCCTGCAGCAAATGACCTTAACCATTTATGAAGATCCGTTTTTATGAAGATCATGTATTTCTTTTTTGCTTTGCTTGAAATACAGCTTTTGTATTTCTTTAAATACATTGTACTTAAACCTGATATAACGGTACAAATCCAGTTACTTGGGATAAATAAAAGCACTATCCTGATTTTAGTTTTCTTAACTTAAAATTATGATAAATTTGACTTGTTGGGAGCAGAGGGCTGTGTAGTTCCATGAAGCTTAACACCTGTATAGGTGTGTGTAACCATCACCACGATCAGGCTACAGAATAGTTTCATCACCCAAAACACTGTCTCATGCCATCTCTTTCAAATCACACCCGCCACCCCCCAACCGATACAGCTCCTGGCATTCACTGGTCTGTCCTCTTCTGTCACTATAATTTGATCATTTTGAGATGTTACAAAAATGGGGTTATAATGTCTCTAATGTTTGGAGACTGGATTCATCCACTTGGCTTAATGCCCTTGCAATCCAGCCAGTTTGCTCCTTCTTGCAATATTCTGCTGAGTGACATTCCATTCCATCAAATGGATATACCATATTTTATCCAGTCGCTTTCTGAAACACATCTGGATTACTTCTGATTTGGGGCAATTATAAATAAAGCTATTCTAGACTTTTATCTACATGTTTCTGTGTTTATAATTTTAACATCTGGTGCTCACCAATTTTTTATTTAAGTTTTTCTTGCTGCTTAGAATACCCAATCTTGTGAATTTGGGATTATTCAATCTCCATGGAGTTTAGATCCAATCCTGGAGACTCTTGGTACACACCCTCATGGGAAAACCTGCATCTTCCTAAAACCATCTGAAACAGAGGCACGTAACTATTTCTGTCTAGTGGAATTTTCTATGTTCATCTCTTCTTTCAAGATGCTAATGTTTTAAAAATAACCTTAAAATCAGGGTAAATTTATTCTGAGATTTGTTTTGCAATTTTATAGTATTACTTTAATATTTCAGATTATAGAACACCAGTCATACAAATTCCACATTCTGATAAAAAGTTTTACATTTCAGATCAGCGGTTCTCAAATGGTGGTCCATGAACTAGCAGCATCAGCATCACCTGGAAACTTGTTAGAAATGCAAATACACAGGGCCTCATGTCAGATCTGCTGAATCAGAAACTCTGGCAGTGGGGTCCAGAGGTCTCTATTTGAAGAATCTCTCCAGGTGATTTCTGATGCTCATGTAGGTTTCAGAAACACTGCATTAGGAATAAACAAGCCTGTGCAGTATAGAAAAGAATGCCACGGTCTGAGACTTTCTCCTGAGAAGACATACATGCTCACTTACTCACAAGTACTTCCTTCTGTAGTAGGAGCCACTTAAAGATAAGATGGTTCATTGTGTTAAAAATATGAGTCCTAGATCACCCACTGACATTTACAAGACAGATGGTGTAGTTCATTTTGGTCACCGGGGCAGAGCTCTGGAATCAAAACCAAAGTTGTACAGAAATCCCTAACTCCTCAGTTGAAACAATGAACACATCGTCTTACCTTCTCTTTCCATCTTGTCATTTTATCAGTTCTGGTGGGTACAGAGCAGGGCAAGTCCATGTTTCCTCTCTTCCCTGGCTCTGTTCTGTTATCCTACCCTTAGTGGGATACTGTTCATCGGCAGTAAGATAAATGAATTCAGAAGGGAAATGAAGTGGAAAAGCAGCCAACTTAGGTCCCCTCATCACAGATCTCACAAAAATAGGGATTAATGTACTGTAATATAACAGGATTCCAAATTTATATATATATGTATATATATACACACATATTTACGTATATATATAATATATAATTTAGTATGTTGCAAAATTTAATATATATGCATCTATATAAATGTATATATCAATTATAGCATTTAATTACTAAAATTAAAACATTTAATTACTAAAATTGAAGCATTTAAGTAACAAAAGTGGACTGGTAGTTGCTCAGTTGTTTCCATCTCTTTGCAATCCCATGTACTGTAGCCACCAGGCTCCTCTCTTAGTAGAACTTTTCAGGCATAAATACTCGAGCGGGTTGCCATTCCCTTCTCCAGAGGATCTTCCTGACCCAGGGATTGAACCCTGGTCTCCTACATTGCAGGCATATTCTTTACCATCTGAGCCATCAGGGAAGCCCAAAAAGTAAACATAATCCTTAAATATTTCAGTACAAACATTTTAACAAAGCCACTACCTTCAACAAGTAGCAAATAAGTAGAGTTTATTATACCTACTATACTTACTTTTATTTCAGGGGAGGACTGAAAGTACTGCCCCTTACCACTTCCTTTATCTGAACAACTGACTCCCCAAGGGTAACGGGATAAAGGGACCCCTTTGATCCTGTACATCTGCCAAAAACAACCGTCACCCTTTACTCAGACACACACAAGATCAGGCAAAGGATGAATGAGCCTGTGTTCCAGGTGTCTGGGGCCGGCTTGCTAGAAAACAAATTGAGGCAAACCATCCATGAAAACAGCTCACACTGGCTCATTCTAACGGAGGTTTTTCAGAAGATAATTTCAGGGGAAAAAATACTAGTAGAACTGATCACTTCATCTTCAATATTCGGAAACTGCAGAAGTGGGTGTTGGCCGGCAGACTTAAAGCAGGTTTATCTCCCTGGTATCAACTCAGGAAGAACAAAGGACAGAACACAGAGGATAACTAAACTTTTTCCCAAGCTGACTGAGGGGTGACTCAGAACACATATTTGAAGAACAAGGCAATACACCTGAACTATAAAGAATCACAAGTGTAGCCTCAAACCTGCCTTTGAAAGCTCAAACCAGGACTTCCCTGGCAGTCCACAGAATTACGACTCCATGCTTCCAATGCAGGGGGCATGGATTCCATCTCAGGCCAGGGAACTCACATCCCACATGCCACATGGTGGAAAAAGAATAAAAAAGAAAAGCCCAAACCTCATGAATCCATGAGAAGAGAAAGTGGAAAGGCAATTTTTTCTTGAAACTCTGCTTATCACTTAAAATATCTTCAAAAACCATGATCTATTTACTAAAATGTTTTAATTAATATTTTGTTCCTCAATCAATTATCCTTGGGCATCTTTTTATATATAAGTATGAACCACTGGGCTTCCCAGGTGGCACAGAGGTAAAGATTTCATTTGCCAATGCAGGAGATGCAGGAGACGTGGTTTTGTTCCCTGGGTCGTAAAGCTCCCCTGGAGAAGGAAATGGCAACCCACTCCAGTCTTCTTGTCTGGAGAATCCCATGGACAGAGGAGCCTGGCGGGCTACAGTCTGTGGGGTTGCAAAGACTCAGACACAACTGAGCTACCAGGCACTCTCACGTACATGACCACTGGGTCTCTTCCATCAATAACACTGTTTCAGATTAAGCTGGGTGGTGAGTAAAGATACAGGTTAGATGTGGTATAGGTTATTTTTTCCACTATTCTTTTCCTTAACTCTGTGATATGTATCATAAACATCTTATAAAAGCCAACACAAAAGAATCCCACCATCTACCAAAATCATTTAATCATTTTTTCAGTTATCTGTGGAGATGATATTTGTGACTCAAACTTCATAGCATTTTTATAGCAAGTATTGATGTGTCATTTCATTACACATGCTCTTATAGGTTTCAATGTTTTAATGGATTAATAGTCAGGCCTTGCAGGAGGAAGTCGGAGAGAGACAACGTTTCTCTTTTGTGGCAAATATTTTGCATGTGATCCTTCACTGAGGGAGTTTTGTTGCCAATTAAGAAAATGAAAGCTCACAACAGTTAACTGATTGGACCAGGTCAGTGATAGGTGGGAATAGACTTCAAACTTAGGTCACCTTAGGTCACCTTGACTTCAAGCCTATTGCCTGTCCATCACACCAGGAGAAACTGTCCCAATGATTGGTGAATTTATGAGGCAGGTGGTCATTCTTGCCCCAAATGGCAGCCACAAGTATAGATTTGAGACACATAAAGTTCCACCAACTCTATATCAGGTCAAAAGTTAATTTCCATGCCCTTCTTTGCCATGCCTCCAGACATACCTTTCCATTACCCCACTATATACTGTTTCTTAATTCCTGATGCCTAGATTAGACAGAAATCTCTGTGTTCCACATGGCTATTGCATATCACAATGTGAGTCGTATCACAAAGGAAAAAAAAATAAAAGAAGAATTAATTATGCATCTTTCTTTACCCCTGCAACAGGAATCCCCAAGTATGATACAACAGAAGTATCCCATGCTGTGACCAAGACCAAGGGCTGATGGGTGTGGACATCATGTGAGCATACAAGTCCCTCTCTTTTACAAGAGAGATAGTTCACAAATATATGATAACATTTATGATGGTTGGATGGTATCACAAACTCGATGGATGTGAATTTGAATAAGCTCCAGAGTTGGTGATGGACAGGGAGGCCTGGCGTGCTGCAGTCTATGGGGCCGCAAAGAGTCGGACACGACTGAGCGACTCAACCGACTGAACACTTACACTGAAAAACAATGAAACAAAGTTTTTCTCCAAAATAAAGGTAAAAAAAGGTAGAGGTGTGTGCTCAATCAATGTCTGACTCTTTGTGACCCCATGGACTGTATCCCACCAGGCTCCTCTGTGCATGGAATTTTCCAGGCAAAAGTACTGGAATGGGTTGCTATTTTCTCCTCCAGGGAATCTTCCTGACCCTGGGATCGAACCCACATCTCTTGTGTCTGTTACACTGGCAGTCAGGTTCTTTACCATTGCGCCACATGACAGGACTGTTTTCAAAAATAATAAAGCCACAAATAGCTTCTGATCAAAAATGATCCAAAGGTTAACCAATAAGGTCCTACTGAATAGTACCAGGAACTCAGCTTAATGTTATGTGGCAGCCTGGATGGGAGGGGAGTTGGGGGAGAATGGATACATGTATATGCGTGGATGAATCCTTCTGCTGTGCACCTGAAACTATCAGAGCATTGTTAATCTTATAGGCTATACTCCAGTACAAAATTAAAAGTTTTAAAAAAATGATCCAAAGGTAAACTCAGAATCAGGAGAATTATACTGACTTTTCCTCATTACTCTCCCTGTGGCTTCAGCAAATGACACAGGCAGGGCCACAGAAATCTTGGAATTCTATATTAAAAAGAACTTCTGCCTGAAGAAACACAGTAATACAGAGAGCAGAACGTGCTAGCTACGTAAGGTAACTCCTGCAAGGCCGAACAAATGCCACTAATGACCTAATCAATACAGAAATAAGCACAGATTTCCTCTACAAATGGCCCCTCAGTAGCCTCCCTAAAACATTAAAAAAAAATTGTTTTGCTTTCATTTAAAGTTTCCTTACTATATTTGTATACTTCATCAAGAATACCCCAGAAGCTGACCTTCCCTCAACACATTTGGTCAGGTCACTAGGAAGAGCATCTATCAGTCTTCTAGGAAGTACCATCTATCAGTCGTTTCAAATTCTCAAATCTGGGTCTGTCTCACTGCTGTAAATTTCATCACGGACAGTACACACCCTCTGATTCCTGCGTAAGCCCGAGGATCTGATCTATAAACAATGAAACAAGTGATATCTCCTCGTCCTTTCTTAAAACATCCAAACCAATCTATTTCCACAGCCAGGTCAAAACAATGAGGTAATGTTTTCTAGTGATTTTAGAAAACTCTATTCCAGAGCTCTCTTCTCTTGCTAGACTCATTGGGCAAATCTCTGATTATACACATGGCCTTCTGCTGGGTATAGCAACTGGTATTATCTGCAAAGTGTACAAATGTACAAATCATAAGTCTACCACAGTATTATCTGAAATCATTCCTGGTTCTTGAAGCCCCAAATTGCCCCAGAAGGATGCTAAGACTAAAACTATGTCACTTCTAGACAAGTAGAGAAAAACCCCTAGTTAACATTCTTTGTAAAGAAGTATCAAGCCACAACCTTAACCCATGTGAGATACCATTAATAGAGAATGAAATACTCTGTGAAATTCTGTGTGTGTGTGGAATTCTAAACCACCCATGCCCACATCTCTTTTTCAAGATGCCTACTGTCCATCTAAGCTTCTAAAATGTCAAACCCTACTGTGGGTGCAAAGGAGTATCTTCTAGAAAGCATATGGATTTTACAGGTTCCAAGATGGCCTTTCATCACTGAACCACTGGCTTGAAAGTGCATATCATGTACCATATGAATGGACTGAAACTGGAGTCCCTTTATGCGTGAACAGGATACCCAAGATAACCGCCGTGTCAAGAAAACATGCTCAAGGCTAGGAAGGGTCTCAAGGGGATGCTTTGGGTTTTTGCTTTTTTTTTTTTTTTTTTTTGGTGAGGCCTATGGATTCGAGCAAACATAGTGACAAGGACAAAGCAAACTGAAAATATGAGCCACCAGGGAATAAATGAATACTACGGATTTGAAAAGCACAGATTATATTATGAAAAAAAATTCTCTCCTTTGATTTCATTAATAAATCTATCACCTTAAAAAAAATGAAAAGCACAGACAACATCTTTAATGCTTACAAGCCCATTTTAGAGATGAGGAAGCTGAGGTTTAGGAAAGACTGAAAAACTTACTAGAAGGTTGCAGAGGGGAATCTGAAACCGGTTTTGGGAACGCATATTCTCTTAACTGCTGTACAATGTTGTATTAGTTTCTGCTGTACAATGAAGTAAATCAGCCATGTGTATAGACAGACAGATAGATAAGTATAGATACAGATACACATGTCCCCTCCCTCTTGAACCTCCCTGCCACCCTACCCCCATGCCACCCCTCTAGGTCATCACAGAACACTGAGCTGAGCTCCCTGTGCTATACAATAGCTTCCCACAAGCTATTTTACACATGTCAGTGTAAAACTGTCACTCTTAACTATTCTACTCATGATAAGTTTGGAGAAGGCACTGGCACCCCACTCCAGTACTCTTGCCTGGAAAATCCCACGGACAGAGGAGCCTGGTGGGCTGCAGTCCATGGGGTCACACAGAGTCGGACACGACTGAGCGACTTGACTTTCACTTTTCACTTTCCTGCATTGGAGAAGGAAATGGCAACCCACTCCAGTGTTCTTGCCTGGAGAATCCCAGGGATGGGGGAGCCTGGTGGGCTGCCGTCTATGGAGTCGCACAGAGTTGGACACGACTGAAGGGACTTAGCAGCAGCAGCAGCAGCAGCAGGATAACTTAGCCACATGATAGAAGAATGACAACCTTCTAATCATTTCACTCATTCTGTAGCATTAGTCCTTCGTTGAAAGGTGAAGAAAAAAAAGCATGACCAAAATTTATGGGCAATTCAATATAAAATTGATTCACAAATATTATAGTCTACCAAATCATTCAATAGACACAGAATACTGGAAGAGATTTTAGAAATCATCTGCTATAATTTTGATGCTTTATGGGTAACTTCTAAAAGTAAATTCCTCCTTAGTGTCCGAGGGCAAGAAATGTTAACATGGGGCTAGGTCTTAGGACAATGTATCCAGAGGTCCCTCTGCTTCCAAATACCTAAATCTTGAACTCTGTCTCAGCCAATGGAAAAAAAATACATTCTTGAAGAGAAATTATCCTTTGAATAACTTTTACTCCTAAAGTTTCCTAGAACTGTATGTAATCCTCATACAGGTATTATTTTTTAATCTACCAAGGATGTTTATAATATTCTGAAACTATTTCAGTTTCCTTTTTCAAACACACAATGTACAATCTAACAACAAATTCAAAAAGATCATTTGCTTTCAGAAAAACTTTCTTCTTAAAACTAAACAGATACATTAGCTTGATCTGATATGAATTTGAACTCTGCAGTTCGTAACAATGCTGTTTGCATCAGTTGCTTGCAGCTCTAGTAACAGTGTAAATGTGTGATGTTTATAAATTCAACAAAGAAAACCAAGTGACTTACTCCAATTCCATACACATTTGTCACAATCAGCTTGTCTTTCTCTTGTGAGAGAACTTCCCAATTCCTGCTTTCACAATTTCAGTTTGCGTTCTGTTACCATCAACAGAACTTTCCCCCAGTAGTGGTGTTAATTCTTCCTCGTTTGCTTTCTGGGAACAACATGGGTCTCCACTCCGGAGGTATACTTCTTGTCAATTTTCTCAATTAAATTTATGGGTTAAAAAAAAAGATTTTTCTGATTTGTCAAATTAATTTATATTGTTTATCATCCAGGATATTCTCCATCTATCATTGTGAAGTTTCCTTACGCTCTCAATCATTCAACTCATTATTCAAAAGGTTCTA
Source organism: Antilocapra americana (assembly GCA_007570785.1). NCBI lineage: Eukaryota > Metazoa > Chordata > Mammalia > Artiodactyla > Antilocapridae > Antilocapra > Antilocapra americana. Next base: position 7,583,983 of record ML660201.1, on the reverse strand, counting down.
GAGCATGTCTCTCTCCTAAATTCCTACAAAATCCTACAGAGCAAATTTCCCAAATATTTAGCTTGAGACCTGACGCAAAAATATTTATTTTCAATAAATACTTGAAAACCAAGAATGAGCAAGAAAATAAGTGAGTATGACGTCTGATGCAACAGACAGATATTGCTGACTCTCACACAAGAACTCCGTGTCTTCTTCAGCTCCCATGGAAAGTCCCCTACTTTGACACAGTGTGGTCCAGAAGATATTCTTCTGGTTTCCTGTTGAAAATGCCAGTTGTGTCAGAATCTCTTGCTTTCTACATCTTCCTAGAGCTTGCCATAGCCTCAAAGAAGACAGAATGTTCTCATCTTTCGAAATTAAGGTACCAGGTTTTGTCTCGAAATTAAGGTACCAGGTTTTGTCTTGCTTTGTCAAGTCAGAAACGTACGCAGATGTTCATTCCATCGGAACCACACTCAGCATATCCTAAAATGTAGAAGTTAAACTAAGAAAGCAAATTCACTCTACTCTTATTCAACCAGGTCCCACCCTTTAGGACTAGACTGTTTTGAAAGAGAGGGGTAAGACTTTAATTTAGTTCTACTGGTCCCAAGCAGACTAACTGGTTTGCCAGTTAACCCTCCTCAATCCCATCACTGCTTCCATATCATAGGGAGAGTAGGGCAACTCTCCTTAAGGCAAGGAGAGAGGTTAAGGAAACCCAACTTCTCTGTATTCTGTTCTCATTCCTCCTCCCCTGCCTTCGTCCATCACTGCCTACTTGCTCAGCTCTTCAGAGGAGTGAATTTCTTCCCCACATCCTGGATCTTCTTCACCAATGTTAATCCCTCCAAAGGCACATCTCCAGTCAACAGGCATTATTTCCAGCTCTGCGTGTCAGCGATTTGGAAACTGTTTGTGTACTGGCCTCATCTTCTCTCCCAAGACCACATTAACTGAGTGTTAACTATGATTTCCTTTCACGTAGATGGAAAAGTGATCTAGGTATTCAGTTTAAATGACTGACATTTTTAGGGACCTTGTTATCGCCATAAAAGCCTGAGTCACTGCTTGAGATCTAAAGTGGAAACTTCTTTGTAAGAGCCAACATCATTTCTAGTGAAGTTACAATTCTACATATAAGGGCATCTCTTTGTTCTCTTCTTCAGAAAGATGAATGTCAGATCCTCTTAGGCTGAAACTTTTAGGGGAAAAATACAATTAAAACTTTACTTAGAGCTGATTTTAATCCTGAATAATTGGAGCCATCAACAATATAACGGTCAGTTTTTAATTCCACAAGCCTATTAAATAGCTGGCATGTGCAAACAAGAATAGCTAAGGACAGTGAAAAAAAATGCACTGGGAAATACACACAGACTTTGTTTCATGGTACTTTATTGCTCTTTGTAGTTATTGTTTTTTTTTTTCTTCCCCAAATTGAAGGTCTGTGGCACCACTTCATCAAGGAGGTCTATTGGTGCCATTTTCCCCAATGCATTTGTTCACTTCCTGTCTCTGTGTGCACATGTTAGTAATTCTAATATTTCCAGCATTTTCTTTATCATGATATTTGTTGATGCTACTCTTCTAAAAAGATGACAACTTGCTGAAGGCTCAGATGAGGATTGTTAGCTTCTTTTAGTTAATAAACTATTTTTGGATTAAGGTATGTATATTGGTTTTTTTAAAGACAGGATACAATTGCACACTTAATAGCCTGTGATATAGTAAACATAATTTTTAAATGCACAGGGAACCAAGAACATTTTGTGTGACATGTTTTATTGCAATAGTAACTTTACTGAGGTGGTCTGGAAATTAACCCACAATATCTCTGAGGTTTGCCTATACTTGTCTACTTTTGAGCTAAATTAGGTTTTTGCTTAATGCTTAAATGGTTAGCATTTAAACATATACATTATGCTGATTCTAGAACATATATATACACACACACACACACATACACATCCAATATTAGTGTAGATATTTATATGTGTGTGTGTGTATATATATATATATATATATATATATATATTGTGTATAAAAAATAAAATATATATATATATATATATAATATATGTAATACATATTGGGTTGGCCAAAATTTTCGTTTGGAATATCTTACAGAAAAATTCAAAAATTTGGCCAACCCAATATATATATATATCTATATTGTATATATGCTGTATATACTTTCTAACCTTTCCTAGTTTTTTGTTCTAGCACTTATTAGGATATTGAAGGTTTATAAATGTATTCTCAGGTACCTTCTAAGACATTTCATTGGAGCATTTTTCTGATGGTACTAGTTCTCAGAACTGTGTGTGTGCATGTGTGTGCTCAGTCGTGTCTGACTCCGTGACACTTTGGACTGTAGCCCGCCGGGCTCCTCCGTCCATGGGATTCTCCAGGCAAGAACACTGGAGTGGGGTGCCATTTTCTTCTCCAGGGGAGCTTCCTGACCCAGGAATAGAACCTGCATCTCCCGTGTCTGCTGCATTGGCAGGTGGGTTCTTTACCACTGTGCCACCGGGGAAGTCCCCTCAGAAGAATGGCTGTTATTTATGGTTTTTACAAAGTGTGGTTGTCTGATGAATTAACTGCTTGGCACGGCTCGGCCTCTCTACTGGGCACCATTCGTGGTTCTCCATTCTCTGATAGGGACCAATTGATTGACAGACATCACTCTCGGACCATTTTCATGGAAGGGCTGAACTGATTTATTTCAGCAACATGAACTGAAGATACTTCAGAGTCTGAGGCCAGCATCAGCGGCCCGCTCCAAACCGCTTTCTCAGGGCGTGGAGACAGGAAACCCAGGCCGCCGGTGGGGGCGCCCGAGAGCCCGGGCAAGCCCCCTGCTGTGCTTGCCTCCCCTTCTGAGAGGCTGTTGGCAAGCGTTCCCACCTCCCCTGCCGCCCCAGAGCGGCGGCTCCTGGTCTCACTCCTCAGCGCAGGATGTAAGGTAACTCCTTCCTGGATCCATTTCAGTTCCTTCCCATTCAATAATGACCTGGCTCTTCGGCCACCCCTTTTGGATGGTGGAAATTACACATTTAAAATGTTTAGAGAAGTTAAGTTCTATCCTTTCACTTTCCAGACAAATGGGTCCAGCTCTCTCCCTATAGACTGACAGGAGAGAATGACCTCACTAAGCATCTCTATCTTCATGCAAGGCCCACCTCCTAGATTAGTTACTACTTCTGCTTGGCTGTCCGTATTTTCTAGGCTCACAGAAAATATTGTGCCTAGAAAAATCTCTAAGCACAGAGAGTAAAGCTGGTTTCCAATTTCAACCAGTAGAGATGGTTACAGGGTGGAAACAGAAAAGAGATGTACTCTAAATTACTAAAACACACACACACACATAAAATGGTTAAAAGGAAGTTTTTCTCATTTCATGTAATCAAGTTAAATCTCTCTCTCAACATTTTTTTATATGAAAAGGTGATGATTTCCATTCCGTGAATAATACCAAGGTACCAGGGGCTTTGTTTCTGCTTCAGTCTTGCCAAGCAGGCCTCATGTGTCCCAGTGCTACATGAAACTGAAGCAATGTGGAATTCAGGAAATAGCTATGGTCACATGATGGTCATTTGTTTGTGACTGAACTGGTGTTACTACAGTCTTGTGGAAACTAGGAACCAGAGAGGGGTTGAGAGTCTTGGCCCTAGACACATTTTCCAGTTATTTACTTAAACCCAGAAGCTAAACCCCAGGACGGGTTGCTCAGGTGGTAAATTGCATATCTACAGAGGTAAGTTTGGGAGAAGTGAGATTTAGATGCACCACCACATTTAGACTTTGTTTTCCAGACCTCTTCTTTTAATCCAGACTTGGCATGTTTCTCTGATCTGCAGAATCCCATGGATTCTGTATATCCTGTATATCTGTATATTCTGAGCCCATGTATCTCAGTGGTACAGTCCGTCACCATGAGCACTCAGCAGTCCCCTGCCTGCTCTCCGATGAGTTCCAGCACCCTCTAGGCTACACCGCTCCTTTAGTTTTAACCTGACAAGGGGTCCAAAGCTCCTCTGAGTTCAAAACGTGTCCCTATCTATAGCTTCCCGCATCATATCTGACAAATCATGCGGACACTGCGATCATTATCACTGTGAAATGATATCCCTCTTGGACCAAAATTTACATCCATGTCTTATAATATGAATACATTTTTCAATATAAACTCTCGTAACCATATACACTCTCCCACCACTTCATGCTGAAAAAAAAAAAAAACCACTAAAAATGAAGTCACATGTAGTTCCGGATGAAGTCGATAATTATAATAGTAATTAAAAATGAAGGAGTCCAGTTGTTAAGGCTGCTTCACGGAGCTTAAGCAGATAGCAACAGCAGGGACTAGCATCATGAAGGCATGCTGTATCATTTCATCTTTCCCAAACTCTACCTGTGATTATGTGGAAATTTCAGGGTTAGAGAAAGATTTTAATCTTCACAAAGGAAATATGAAATAAATGCTGAACGAAGTTAAATAAGCACCAAAGTGAAAATAAAAAGACAAACCATTAATACCAACTGGTTGTTTCCAGTGAGATTTCTAAATTCATCTTTAGTGCCCTGCCATTTGATAATTTCCTAGAATTCTTACAATGCTAGTATATCTAAGTAAATTTAAAATAAATATAAAACTGTATAATTTAAAAGCATTAATGCCATTATTTCCATAAGCCAGATAAAAGAAATAGGATCAGGATACATCTGCAATGTCCTGACCATGAATGAATCTGGCAGAGTTCAATAGCAATTTCAACATAACTGTGTGCTTCATTGACTTAAAAGAGTGGTCATTTGAGTATAAACCTTCATCTTCTTTCTCTAAAAAAATAAATGTTATATTTATAGCAAAAAGATCTTTTGACACTCATTTTTAAAAATTGCATTTCAAGGAAAGGAGTACTTGAAGCTTGTAAACAATGCTGAAGTCTTGATTCTGTCACATATTCACACGGCATCTACTTATTTCCTAACAGCTCTTTGATGATTAAATTAAGTCAGATGACAGCAGCACTGGGATTTCCATCAAAGTGGTATACGTATTAACCAGCAAAATGCTAAGAAAAACCTGCCAATGCAGAGTATGGATATTTTCTTATCAATAAATATTAGGACTTCATGTGGGGATTTTAGCTGGTGGCTTTAGAAAGGTATAAACTAGCTGCAAAAATAACACGATAGCTTTTTATTTGCTTATTGAGTTTATGAGCAAGAAAAAGTTAAACAATTATGCATAGTCCCTGAATTTCAGAGAGTTGCTATGCCCCTCCTTCAGTCTCTGCTGACCCATGGCTGGATTTTTCTATGTGACATTGATGAAATCACCTGAAAGCAGCTCAGATGATGGGACAACCAGATGACAGCTGGGCCTTCTAATTTCCATGTCAAGGCATATTGTATTTGGACTTGGAAGATCGTAAAACTTTTAGAAATTGATGTTCCGTTTTTTTCCTGAAGATGTGCAAACAGTGTACCTCAATTATTGGTGCTTATTTTCCATTGCAACCAGATCAAATTGTGTCAACATGCATTTTTAGTTGTTCCTTTAAGGTACGATGCTATGGATTAGATGGTCCTAAAGTGAGTATTGGATCTTGACAACTGGAAGAAAATCTGCAAATTATGTGAGATCATTCCTCTGGTTTGCATTTTTCTAGAGATGATCCTTACTCTGATTACGTTTAGTGCATGATAAAGAAGCAACTGACAATAAAGGAAATGTAAAAGAATATGTATCCATTATTAAAAATTCCAGCACTACATCCATCTTAGGTTGAAAAGTCACAGAGCTCTTTTGGAAGTCTTTATCACAAACACTGATTTCCTATCTTGTGTGGGTATCAGGAGGTTGATCTGGGTTTATCTAGGTAGATTAGCTTTGTGACTATGTCCCAGTGAAAAAAACTTGCAGAAAAAAAGACCGTATATTACATTGAGTGATTCTGCATAGAATCACATGCTGCGTAAGCACAGAAATCTCTACAAAATTTGCCAAAATATTTGAAATAAAACGTGACGCAGTTGTTTTCCTGTTAAAAATCTTAAATCCTTCCTTTCAACTGAAACCGATTTTCATTTTTACTTATATTAAAACCAATGTTACTATTCACAGAAGTGATGTTGTCAACAAAATCTTAGTATTTTGTGTGTTATCCACAACACATCTTTAATGTAAGAATTGCACCATTTTAAAATGGTGTGAAATGTAATAAATTGATAAAAGGCCTGTTTCTTAAAGGGCTAATCACTAGTGGAATCCTCTTCCCTTTACCTGCAGAAAATGAAATATTTTCTGCTGCTAGATAAAAGAAACAATTGTAACATAGTAATACTTTTAAAATGTTGTATGAATTTATGACTGAGGGATAATTATGACCTTGTACCTTGAGTGAGATAATTCTGGATGAATTCTTAAGCCTTGAAATAAGTCACAGATGCAATTTTATGCTAATAGATATCGCTTGGTTACAGAACTTTAAAAAATCTCATATAACCTTTCGCATGGACATTATAACCCCATAGGTAGGGGTTATAAAAAACTGCCAGGAGAAATTTTCTCAAGAAAAGTATGTAGAGGAATTTAAAATATTGATCTACTGTGGCTGCAGCCCATGGTTAACAGTCCTTCCACCTGCTGATATGAAGATCGCTGCTGGCAGCAAGAGAAGAACATAACGTGATGCTAAGGACTCGGTTTGAAGGTAGAGTCAGTTTGGTGTATTAGAAGTCAGTTCCTTTTGTTTTTTCAATATCTCCTCAATTGTCCCGATGGACTTACTTCAATTCATGTTTTATTTTACCAGTGCAGCTACTTCCCAGGGCACAGATACCTCCCAGTAATTTTAGAGAAAGGTACCTTCAAAATGCTAGATGGGCATTTCATGCCTTATAAAAATACAGTTATCACCAGATTACAGAGGATTTTTGAAATCACCAGCTAACACTGCTGCTAAACATTAAAAACTGCAGAGTAAACTTGAAGCTCTGCCTCAAGTACTCTATTTTTGATCAAGCAGATGATATTAATGTATGCAGTTTAAATACTTTGTATCTCAGCTCCCATCTCATCCTCATAAAATTAAAGGGTTGTGATGTAAATACAAATAATACATAACTTTGAACATCCAGAGCCAAATTTAATCCAAGAGGAGCAAAATTAACTTAGATTATAAGTCTCTGATCCACTGAAAAAAATCAATTTATTACAGCTTGGCGTACATATACATTAAAGGTTTCCAACCTCAGAAGCAAAGATAGTCTGAGAAAAACAAATCCAGTCATAGATAAGTCTTGCTAATATTCTTTTTCTACCTTCAAGAGTCCTTCAGCAGTGACTTCTATAACTGTTTGAAATCATTAAGCATATTTAACTTTCAATGTTAGAATGAAAAATAAAAGAAAGCAAAGTTAGAAATGTAAAGACCCTGGAAACACTGATTTAAAAAAAAATGAAGGTCATTTGTCTAAAGAGAGGAAGTATGGATTTGCTAAGTTCATCATCACTGACTTAAAATATGTTCAGAACTTTGCTGGTGACATAAGGCATTTTTGAGGAAGCCAATTCTTTCCCTGATTAGAGACTCACAAATTTCTCAACATGCACCACTGTGCCGTACCAGTACTTACCATTTGAAGAGATGATTTTCAGTGTCCACATCACCTTTAAGCCCCAGAGTCTTTCCTAACCTTGTCATGAAGCAGATCTGAATTAAACTAACGTATATACAAAGGGTTCATTTGTGATGTTCAACCTTACAGACTTCAAACTGTCTCCCTATCCTAATGAGGATTTTCAGTCCTGGCTATATGGTATATTGTATCTTCACCGGCTGACTCACTCCACACTCTACTCATGTAGTTTATCATTATCTTGTCCACAGATAAAATCCACATTGAATTCAGATGAGAATACCCACTGCCTAGAGAATCTGGAGAAAAGGAGCAGCACTGTGGTTCAAATCGTATTTTTTCAGTAAGAGAAATATTACAGTCAATGTAGATTACTTTCTCCCTCTCAAAGTAGAAGGTGGAAAACCTAAGCAACTGCAGTAAATTATACTAACTCTCTGCGATGTACTTTTCTTTTTTTTGGGGGGGGAGGGCAGTTACTTCTTATAAAAATTGACAAGATTCAGGACAACTTTGGACACTGTTCTAACAGCTTCATTTAACAATAATTATGACTCATTCCCCCACTTAATACAAACTTCTCACTTTCTCTTGTGTTTATTACTTTTGAAACAACCTAGGCATTTTTCTAATTAGCTTCACTCTGCACAAAGAAATAACCTGACTGCAGTACGTTGTTAATGTGAAAGTGAACAACAGGGGCCTTTCTGATTGAACATTCTCACTTCCTACCTCAAGACAGGAGTTCTCCATGTATGCAAATACTGCAGACAGATGGCTTTGTATATCTTACGCACTATAACATTAAGACATGTCCCTCCTCATTATTAAATCCTGAAAATTACCAGCGGTGCCTCTGCCATCTACATTTAAGAAATAGTTAACCTTTGGTAACATAATCTATTGTGCTTATCTCAAAGTAAGGAGGGAAAACAGCTTAAATATTCATCAAGTTCAGCCAAAACTTCCTATTTCACTTCATTGTCACAATACTTGATCTAGACCCCAAGTTTATAAAAGAAAATGAAAAACAAATTCACAAGGCAGAGCTTCAAGTCATCAGCCTATCTTAGAAGGATTTAGTTATTTTATGCCCAGAACATTTTACAAGCTCCAAACCCTTCCCCAGTACAATATTTTAGGAAGCTGAAATTATTTCTGCACGTCTTACCACCCAAGCACCTGACAGTTTGGATTAAAAATAGTATATACAGCAACTCCCTGGTTACTATTTCCCTGAAGTTTTAAGGCACTCAAATTATTGAATCTTCTTTCTAAGAATTACTGGAGAGGTTGATGAAAACACCTATCAAACTATTCACAGGTAATTCTCCCACTAAAATCAACTGGCCTCTGTTAGTGTGATTCATTAAGACTAATGAAAATTACCATCTCCAGTAGTCAGCCTGTACCTTTCCAGACATCCTTCTCCAGGATCCATCACCATGCCCAGCTCTGCCTTCCATCCTGCTCCTTGTAGTGCTGAGTGAGGCACTCACTCCTTCATTAAATAGCATTAAAAATAGACCGCACAGAACTCCCCAGTGGAGCATGCTCTAATGGGGCTAGTGCCACAGTTCTCAAGGTAACCACACTCAGCTGGTATCCAAGAAGGAAAGTCACTGGGAGAGCAGCAATTTACAAATTTAATAGTGCAGTGCATCCAAACCTATCTCAATCTGAGCTGAATACTGTAAAAGAGAAATCAGCATGTAGCGAAATGAAGTCACAGAGAAGCTCTAGGTGCATTTCTGCAGTGTGTAAGTTTCTTTAAATACACCTCAGTGAAAAAGTACTCTGCTGAACAGACATTCATCCAAAGCAACTTATTTCAAGATTTATTGGACAATATTAATCACAAGCAGTGAGGATAAGACATCTCTGTAGAGCAGTCTGAATGTCTTAAAACTGTATTTAAACCAGATTACTTGAGACCAAGTGATAGTAGTAATAAGCAAGGGTAGTAATAGACTAGCCTTTTGTAAGGAAGAACTGTATTCCTTAAAGAATATTCTAAACTCCCTCTCTGGAGCCTTGAAAAACATTCTGTTCAAGTGACGAAAAGAAGTATAAGATGTTATTAGAAAGGAAATTCAGGATCAAACACATATACATACCTTAGAAATCCGTATCAACCTGAGATGAGGGCATATGTTATTATCTCCCATGCGATCCTCATTAGGAAAAAGCAGAAGCAATCACTGCCAAGATAACCAGACTATTCGGCTACATAGCTAGAGCTCTAGGCTTCCAAATGACTGCCCTCTGTGAAAATGGCATTACCTAAAACCTTACGAAGACATGTAAATCCTGCGGTGATAAAACCCGAGCAGTAGGTGCATTTATTTTAAGGTGTCAAAGGTTTCCTAACTTTTACCAAATGAAAAGCGATTTCCTGTCAGCCCCATTTCTCTGTTTTCTCAAAACAATCACAGCCATTTTGATCACCAAAGTGGATGAAGAAGAGGTAGGGATCATTCAGATTTCTTCAGTACTTGAGTGAAACCTTGTCCATGTTCAGCCTAAACTTTGGAGATCGTCATCTTGGTTTGGGGAGGCTGAAGTGTCATACCAACAGACTTGATAAAAGTCAGAAATTAAAATGGGTATCTGCACTCCAAACACAGTCTCGTGAAAGTGCTTTTTACCAGCCTTCCATCCCTCTAACTTTCAATTCTTTCTTTGTCTTTCCAGCTCAGATTTTGTGCTTGCTTGTATCTGCAGGATACTGAACTGACAGCAACCACATTCACTCCAGCTCCATTTCCATGCATAAACACCCAGAGAATCCATTTCTCTTCCTAGGAAACTTTCTATACACCTGTCTTATTCAACTCCATTCTACCACTACATCTACAACCCTGAGGCAGAAAATGTTAAATTTGGAGTGTGCAATGATACAGAATTCAGACACACAAAAATGAAACTGAACATCTTTCCTCTAAACCCCGGAGGGAGCCAAGATCTCAAGTCCTCTGAGGACAACAGATGACAACTTTCTGCCCCTTGCATAGCTCTCTTCCAAAAGCAATATGCACATTCCCAACTTTCTACAGAGAAACCTTTACAGATCAACTGTATACTTCTCTGATGAAGAGACCTGCTCTTTTCCATTCTCGTCCTGTTTTTCATTTTTGCCTCACTCTGGGGAGGGGGGAGTCTACCCCTCCTCCGACAAAGCATGAAAACACAATACATACATAAAAACAGCTTTCTACAAACAGGAAGGAGAGATCTAGACTTAAAGACAACTCGAAAGAAAAGCACAGATGCAAGGAAGGAAGGAAGAGGAAAAAAAAAAGACAAAAGGCGTGCAATGTTCACGTCGGAAGACCTTAAAATTATTTTACCTTGACCGAAAAGTGGACGTCCCCCCAGCGTCTCTTTTCCTTGATTGATTTTGGTTTGTGGCTTTTATTAGTATTATTGTTTCTCACGGATGACTTGGCTGTATTTGTTTGGTTTGGCTTATTAATGTTATTATTTTGGGTCGATTTATTTAACTGCTAATAAAAGGAGCCTTCTGCGGCGTCGGCGGGGCTCCTGGTGGGGCTGCGGCACCCAGGGCTGCGGCCACAGCAGCGGCTTCGGCCGGTGACCTCGAGGTCCCTGCGGCTCCCTGCTGCTCAGATGCGCTCAGGGGGCGCTGCCGCTGCCTTCTCGGCCCCTGGCTGCGGAGAGGGAGCTCGCTCCCGCCTCCTGGCTGCCAGTCCGTCCCCGGGCACGTCTGTCCGTCTGTCCCTCAGTCCGGCAGCCCACCTCGGGCTTCCCGCCGTCCCGCGATCCGCGCTACGAGCTGCCCCTCGCGGCGGTCCCTCCGCGACTCTTGGTCCCACTAGCGAGGCAGGGACCGTCTGCCGGTCTTCGGCACCCGCATCTCGCTCGTTCTGCCACTCCGTGCCCCCGGCCGCTTCCCTCGGACAGAGGAGGACGTCTGCAGGGAGGGCGTGCGAGGCTGCTGCTCCCTCTCCCTCCTCGTCTGCCTCCCCTGCCTCTCCCTCCCTCTCTCTGCGTGCGGTCTCCGCGTCTCCAGTTGTCTAACTGCTCCCACCTGTCCGCTGCTCTGTCTCTCGCAGTCCCTCCCTGAGCCAGCCAGCTTCGGGAGTCCCTGGGTCCCGCGCGCCCAGCTCCCCGCCTCCGCGCGCCCCTGCCCTCCCACGCGCCCGGCTCCTCCCCGTAGCCCCGGCCGTGTCCGGTCCCCGCCCGGGCTGGCGGCAGTGTGCGGGTGGCATGTGGCGTGGCAGCTGCTCAGCCGGCTGACTCCAGCCTCTGACCCGCCACACCCGGGAGATGGCCGCGGTCGGGCGCCTGCGGGGGCCGGGCCTCGGCCACCAGGCGCAGCCGGAGTTGGCCGAGCCGGAGCGCGGGCACCTGCCCGGTGTGCCTGGAGCGCATGCTGGTGCCATCCGTCCCCTGGCGGGTCTACTCCACCGGCCCCCGGGCTAGAGACAAAGCGCCGGAGCCACGAACGGCGCGTGAACATCATTCATCAGAGAGAAAACTGGCACGTTGCCCCCTGCCCCTCCACCATGCGTCCCCGCTCTCGGCCGGCGCGCATCCCTCCCCGCCCCGGGCCAAAGCCCCAAGTACCTCTCCTGGGCGCCTCCCGATTCTGGCGGCGGACACCTGGCCAAGCCGTGCTCACTTCCTTCCTCCCGGGCGCATTCTCCAGGCCAACTCTTCAGAGAATACCCCACAACAATAACACCTCACTCCACCCAAATCCAGCCAAAGCCTCAGCACTCTCAGACATTCGCGGACCCCAAGTCCTCTTGTGCGGCGCCAAGTGGACTCCCCGTGGGCGCCCGCCCAGCCCGCTGCCCACCCGGGCGCTGACTGAGAATCACAGAGATGCCCCCAGAAACCCCTGTAGGCTAGGGCGTGGGGCAGGGCGCAGAGTTGACATCCCAAGAAATAAAAGAGCTGCATTTCCTGTTTGTTTGGAGATGTGCTATTTTTATTATCTGTAATTCATTTTCCCCCCATTGTTTCAAGGTACACACTACCAAAAGGAAAAAAAGAAAAAGGAATAGTGGAGGAATGGGAATACATTTCCGGAACACCGCCCACCCCTCCTGAGTGAATGTGGAGCCTACTTTTCCAACATCACAGGTCACCAGCCAAGATAGATCACTCTGGCGTTCTGCCCCCAGCTGAGAGCAAGGCATTTGATTCTGGGCTTCCTTGCTAGGCTGTTATTAATGGGAAGCAAAATTATAGTTGCACATGCCTGCATGGAATTGCCAAAGCTTATTCTGACAGTATCCAGCAATTCAGCTTCTAAAATGCAGACGCTGAATAACTATGGATCTGGTGAAATGAATGCCCCATCCCACAATAAATTGGAGAAGAGAAAATCAACTTTTCCCAGCTGCAATTAGTAACCCCAATGAAGGGACAACAAATAAATCACCAGTATAAACCGTGTCATGAAAATGTCCACATCCTTTTAGGTCCATTTACTGACACCATTCCTGATAACAGATATTATAAACAGATTTATTAAGGGATGTGCCTTCCAATTTTTATAGAAAAGTAAATTTCAACAGCAGTAGCCATGCTTATATATGCTAAAATATTGATTAAGATACCAAACATGTTATGTGCACTGCTAGTAAATGCTATGGAAAAAATTAGGATGAAGTTGTACTGGTCTTTGGTGAATAGATAATTATTTCCCAAATACTGGAAATTGTTTCCCTTGGGGACTGGCTAGTTTTGGAATAAGAATAAATCTGCTGTATGAGGTTTCAGCAAATGAAGCCTAAAGAATTTAAGACCCTTATGTTGATCTATTTTTTGAGCATTTCAACTCAAATGTTCCTCTCCAAAAGCATTTTGACAGGCATTTCTCTCCTCCTTCCAGCCATATGGAATTCAAGGGAAAAATTCATAAAAAAAGTATTTCTAATTCTCCTCCCTTCATCTCAAGTCATGTTCGAAAAAAAATCTCCTTTCCTTGGGGGAAATTGTTGTGCCAAGTTGCTCTGTATTAAATTCACACAGTTGGGACTGCACGGAAAGAGGTCATAGTACTTGGCTTTCCTTTTGGACAGAATGACACCTAAGCACCCTCTGAATGGGTGGATGAGTAATCTACTAAGAGGAAACCTTTAAGAGCCTGTTCTTAACACAGTTTTCTAGATCTGACTTCACGCTGTAAGTTACACACACACACAGGAACTCCGTTCTATAAACTGGATTAGAAATTATAACTACTGAACAGGGGGAAAAGGAATTCAATCAGCATTCTTACTATAAACATCAGTGATTTTGCAAAAGAACAAGACACAGTGTTTCAGTATCTTATCAGTGTATAGACATGCTTGATGAAACAGTGCAATTTCTCACAGAGTTTAACCTTTACTTAAAAAGGAAAACCTCCCAAAGAAGAATAATATTCATTTAATTTGGCTAACTTTTTCTACCTTTTCTCATAATATATAGTCAACAAACAAGGAACTAGAGAAGGTTCCAGTTTATTTGAGGCCACCTAGGTAATTAACATTCAGCTATCCAATTTTAACTGTTGCCTCCCAAAGTGGGACTGAAATTTACTTCTGGGAATATTAGGCAGGCAGTGAGCAGTAAGTGACTCTTCTAGGCATTCAAAAGTATTTTTATTTCCTTAATTTGAAATAGTTACCATGCCTTATGGCCCTTGGTCTGTCTTTTATTAACTACCACTAGACTCAGTAAAACTGTTGTCTTCCTTATTGAACTTCTGGATGATATCTATGATGCTGATCATGCAGAGGTATTCCTGCACTGAAAGCATCCTACCTTTGGGGGTGAGAAGTGGTGTAAATGGGGAAATGAGGAGGTGTCATAGGGAAGAACAAATCTGACTCCATATTAGGTCTGTTTCTTTTACTTTAAGCTTTGTATTCTGTTGCTTTTGCTTTGAGTTAAGAATGTTGCCTCAGGGTCACCCCGGTGCACCAGCCCTGGGCACCCTGTATCATGCATCAAACCTGGGCTGGCGATTCATTTCACATATGATAGTTCACATGTTTCAATGCCGTTCTCCCATGTCATCCCAGAGGGATGGAATCAGTAGGGAGGTGGGAGAGGGGTTCTGGAAAGGGAACACATGTATACCCAGCCTACAGCCTGAAATATACAGGATAGCCCATTCTCAAGGCTCTGACCTTAAAGAGTATAACACTTTTCCATTCATATAGATATACAAGGTTGCCGAACAGAAAATAACATTTGTCATGTTGGAGGTTTACAGGAACATCACGACCTCACCTACCCGGAAAGCTGCAAGAACAAAGGATTCCTGCACCAAGAAATTTGCAACAACCATCAACCATATCCCTCCCCTTTCTAATATAAAAAAGTCTGTATTCTTACTAGGGTAAGATGGTTCTCTAGGACATTAGTCTGCCATCTTTTCTGTCTTTTGGCTTTCTGAAAAAACGTCTCTATTCCTTGTCCCAACAACTCAACTCTTGATTTACTGACCTGTTGGGCAGCAAGCAGAAGGAGTTGCAGAAGCTGTGTCGTTACTCTCTTGGTCTGGATGCTTTTGAATTTATTTTGTATCACATTTGAAATGAAAGGGCATACAGGTAACCAAGTAACCCCACCTTGGGGGGTCGAGCTCACCTACACACTGGCAAACATCTTAGACTGTCGACACGTATTCCCTTAAGACACCAAATTAGTGCCCTTTAATGAAGCTTTCAAATTGAATTTTCAGAATAAGGCAAATTGCTAAAATAGCCCAGCTACCTTTATAAGCACCTTTTCAGCTGAAGCGAGAAGTAGAATTTCCATGCTGTTGAACTTCCATCATTTCTCAACAATTAGGCTGCTAGGAACTCCCCTTTAGGGCATTCTTCCCCATCACAACAAAGACCCACAAACCCCATAGAGAGAATTCTCATTTGCCCTGTTTCCAACAAAACAGTCTAGGGTCTATTAAATACCAGTCTTGGGTTTAAAGCCCTACAGATATGCCTGGTACAGAAAGGCAGGGGAGTCAGAAGGGAGGGTAGGGGGAGAGCAACATTTTAACCAGAAAAGTTTAATTCCCCATTCTTAATTAGTGCCAAGCCAAAATAACTCTAAAACACATTGCAGAACATCAACAAAGAATGTTACATCACGTATGCATCTGAGCATGAAGAAATGTCACGATCAAAAACAAAGAGGACTTGGGAGCCTAGAAACCAAATGTTCTGATGGCACAGATCCTTCTGGAGTCTGCTGTGCACAGTACAAGGAAATGATCTTCACGAACCCTTGGTGTTCTCACAGGCAGACCAGAAATGAATGCTGGCCGGCACACCCACACGGTGATGCTTGGCTGACAGGGCAAACTCAGAAATTTCCTCAAAAATGAACGTGTGTAATATTTTCTTGGAGATGCATCTAAATCAGAGGAGGGACAATAAGAAGAAAGAGCTGAAGAGAAGCTTAGGAAACTTTTCATCTGAGCACTGAAAGACAAGAAAGGCTACTGGCTGAACAGCATATTTCTTTTCAGCATCTTTTGGGATAGAAATACCAGCATTTAAACACAACCTTAATATTTGGGGGTTTGGGCTCCTGCTTCCCCCCTCCATCCCCAGAGTACTGTGCATCTTCCTTCTCTGTATCTAGTACCCTGAGGTGCCTGTGACTTCTGCATAGCCGAGGCCTGTTTTCCAGGCAGGAGGGCACTCAGATGCAGGGACTCTGACTGTAGAGCAGGCATGTGCTCAGGCAGGATGTCCAGTGGCCTCTCTACCTGCTTGAGGTGGGCACTGCCCTCTGGGGTCTCTTCAGCATGAAGTGTTTTCAGCTTCCTATGGAACTCATGGAAGATGCTTTTGATTTTTAAAAACTAAGCCCAGAACTGAAAGCAGAAATGAAGCAGAAGCATCAAGGGAATATTTGGGAAGGGCAGAGGAAAATGTTTTCTCATGCCATGCAAGGAATGATCCAGAACATAACCTGCTGCTGCTGCTAAGTCGCTTGAGTCGTGTCCGACTCTGTGTGACCCCAGAGACGGCAGCCCACCAGGCTCCACCATCCCTGGGATTCTCCAGGCAAGAACATTGGAGTGGGTTGCCATTTCCTTCTCCAATGCATGAAAGTGAAAAGTGAAAGTGAAGTCGCTCAGTCGTGTCTGACTCTTTGCGACCCCATGGACTGCAGCCCACCAGGCTCCTCCATCCATGGGATTTTTTAGGCAAGAATACTGGAGTGGGTTGCTATTACGTTCTCCAAGAACATAACCTAGCATATGCCAAAGCCCTGTGTAATCCTGCCTCTAGTTTTACATTCCTGGTCCTGAGATACAGCATTTTCTTCTGCAATGGACACTGTTCCCTTTTTTCACACAAAGGAAGACAAAAAGATTACTGAGGTATTCAGAATTGAAATAATATATCTGGCTTCCTCACAATGACATAACATTAAAGGTCTGTGAATTAGACCCTAGAATAAAATAGCTACAATTCATCTCTATTAAAATATAGCACATTTTGCATTTTCAACTGTTCTTCATAACTTTGAATGGTGGGTGTGTGTGTGTGCATATGTGTTTAAAAGGTAAAACATATTCACTGTTGCTATTTCAAGAGTACTATGATCCTATTGGAAACCTATCTGTAGGCCAATATCCAGCATCTAAAGAGGCACAATGTACAGATTTGTAATGCGACATGAATGTACAATTTGTTCTCTAAAGCCACTCTCTGAAGAATTCTTTTAACTTTGGAATTAAATGTGCACTTGCAAAATCTATAGAGATTTATCACACACACACACACACACACACACACACACAAATGAGGGTGGGAATCAAAATTAAAAAGGAACAAAATAAAATCTCCCAAAATACCACAGCCAACAGCCATCACTTTTATGCTTAGCCAATTTCTGTGCATATCCATAAATATATAGGTCTATTTTGCATAAATGGATTGAAAAATGAATATCACTTCATAAAGTGCTCCTTGTTCATCTATATAATAAGTTATGGGGATTATTTTCATGACACTGGATATTTCAATATATTAATGACAGCAGAGTCGAGTACTGAAGACAAAAGATGTGTTACACACGAGTGAAAGCTATTGGCGAGTGTGGTCTCCAAACTGGAGGATTATCCCTTGGGAGGATGAGTCTTTAAATCTGAATTGCTTATCAAACATGTCTCTATTTTACATTTTGGCATAATTCTAGATTCAAAGATGCTACATCAGCTTCGGAATATCTTTTGTTTTGATTACTAATCTTTATTCAAGAGCTGGTTGACCTTTGCCTCCCTGGTAGAAATTATATACAATAAAAAATATAAATATACCATTAAAAACATACAAAACATTGTTATGTGTGTATTTTTAAGTTAAGGCAACATTTTCCTTTTGGAAAGAGAATTAAAAATTCTGTGAGTTTACCAATTACACTTTTGCTTCAGATTTTTCCCTTAATACAGACACTAAACACCTTTTTTCTATTAAAAAAAATGGTAAATTTTTGAGAAAGCTTAGTGAACCCTTTCAGGCCAAGAAATTACCCTGTTTTGGTGGACTTTGCTCTCTTTCACTCCAGAAATAAAGCAGATCCCTAGGAGCCGTGAGCAAGCCTCTAAACCATTTTTGCATCTTCTTCTTCTTCTTTTTTGTTTATTGTTTTAACCATTTTAAGCACAAAGAACCCAAATCTCTGATTTGACATATAATTATCCTTTGATTCAATTCTCAGGATAAGGGTACAGACACAGGATGTCAGAAATTTGTTAAGAAACCAGAAGCTTCTGTGGGAGAGAAATCATCAGGTAAGAAACTGCCAGTCTGATACAAATGGCCGAAGAGCACAGGGAAAGATTCTCAAAATCACTATCAGAGAAATGCAAATGAAAACAATACCTTACAATAAACGTCACGCCAGGAAGAATGGCCATCATCAGTAAGTCTACAAACAACAAATGCTGGAGAAGGTGTGGAGAAGAGGGAACCCTCCTACACTGGTGGTGGGCATGTAAGTCGGTACAGTCATTAAGGAGTATGGAGTTTCCTCAAAAAACTAAAAATAGAGCTACCATATCATCCAGCAATCCCACTTCTGGGCATTTATCTGGAGAAAACCATCCTTCGATAAGAATGAACCCCAATGTTCATTGCAGCACTGTTTACAACAGCCAAACCATGGAAGCAACCTACATGTCTGTTGACAGAGGAATGGATAAAGAAGATGTGAGACCTGCAGTAAACTATTACTCAGCTGTAAAAAACGAACAAAATAATGCCATTTGCAGCAACAAGGATGGGCCTAGGGATAATCATACTTAGTGAAGTAAATCAGGCAAAGACAAATATCACATGATATCACTACTATGTGGGATCTACTTTTTAAAAATGTAATGAACTTATTTGCAAAATACAAACAGACTTACAGATATTGCAAACAAATGTATTTATCCAAGGGGAGGAAGGATAAACCAGGAGTTTGGGATTAACGTACACACACTTCTGTATGTAAGATAGATAACCAACAAGGACCTACCGCATAGCACAGGGAACTCTACTCAATGTTCTGTGATAACTCACATGGGAAAAAGTCTGACCAAGAATGAATATATGTACAACTGGATCACTTTGCTGTACATCTAAAACTAATGCAACATTGTAAATCAACTATACTCCAATAAAATTAAAAAATAAAAAAGGAAATTGTCAGTCTATCAATTCAGTTACTTCCGTTTCATCACATACAATTGTAACCCAGGGCTCACCTCACCTATTTCTTCTTTCCTTTAGACCGCATCACAAATTCTCACCAATGACAAGTGAATGTGACTGTACTTACCGCTTCTGGGCCCAGGCAGTGAGAAGCCTCTGTGAAACCCTCTGGGTTCTCCTGGCCTCCACTCACAGCGGGGGTCAGAGGTCAGGCAGTTCAGCTCCACGGGGATGGAGCCTGCATCAGACTGGGTCCCTGAAGTGGAGTACACTTCAACACTGACCTAGGTCACACAAATAAACAGAGCAAGACAAAGAATTGTGTTTGAAGCCACTGCCTCTTACAGATTTTGTTACCAAAGCATAACCTAGATTCTCTGATATATAAACCCTCTGCTAGTTAGTCCGTGAGACAGCAACATATACTGGAGTAAAAACGCCAAGACTAGATTTCAGGAGACCAGAATTTTGGTCCTGAATTGGCTATCAAATCACTATGATATTTCAATGAGTCATTTCCACCTTAAAGCCTCTGTCATTTTGACTTGACTGTGGCCTGCAAGTTGCTAGATCTTTGGATTCTTTTGTGTTGACTTTTATAAGATGTTTATGATGCATATTACACAGTTAAGGAAAAGAATAGTGGGGGAAAAAAAAAAACTATACCACATTTAACCTGTATCTTTACTCACCGCACAGTTTAACCTGAAACAGTGTTACTGATGTAAGAGACTCAGTGGTTCATGAATGTGAGGGTGCTTGGTGGCTCAGCTGTGTCCGAGTCTTTGCAACCCCACAGACTGTAGCCCGCCAGGCTCCTCTGTCCACAGGATACTCCAGGCAAGAATACTAGAGTGGAGTGCCATGCCCTCCTCCAGGGTATCTTCCTGACCCAGGGATCGAACCCGGGACTCCTGCATTGCAGGCAGATTCTTTACTGCTGAGGCACCAGGGAAGCCCAAGTATAGTAATATGCAACACTAAAATAAAATTTCAGTTTGATTAAACATTTAAATGTCAATTTAAAAAGCACAAACTACAATTCAAAAAAAAAAGAAAGAAAGAAAAAACAGAAATTCAGGTGGGTACATAATCTGGGAATGTGTAAAACTCTTTTAAATTATAGAACTGATATTATTCAGATAATGCCAGCCTATGCTTTGAGGAAATGAATAAACCTCCAAAATCCTTTTGTTTTTTTCCTAACAGACTTTTTTGGGGGGCTACATATTTAATGTGAGTTGGTGCTATGCTCTTTTCTACTTGATCAGAAATAGAGGCCCTTTAGTCTTGTCTGCTACCATCTTAACATAGCTATGACTGGAGAGAGCTGAGGATGTCACTCCAGCTCTGAGACGGTGTGACAGGACGCATGGTATACGCTTCTGCCCACAGTCCATTACACAGGGACTAAAGGGGGCCAAGAGAGGACTGGAAAACTGTCAGAGCATGGATGTTTGGAAAGAGATTTAATTGATTTAAATTTATTCGTTTTACACCTGAACATATGGGTGTCTACTTTGGGTCCTGGTGTTCGAGAGCCCAGGATTTTATGAGAACACACGCACACATACACACTTAGGTATTAAAGAACACATGTGTCCCAGAGTCACTGACGATGAAGGACTTGGCACGGAAGAGTAGTAAGTCATACCACTTACCCTCCACTCCCACGACTAACCCCATTTTAGGTTCCAGGTGTTGGGGGAACCCTACTCTAAGACTTCTGCCCTATGGCCCAGAGACGGAAGACACCTGTATGACCACCTTGAAAATACCCGACATTGCTAAGTATGGAGACGGATGCGGCCTTGGATTGCAGGCAGAATTTGAGCAGTGGAAGCACTGAGGTAAGAGACAACACAAATTAATTAACATGTCATATCTATCCTCCGGGTGTGAATTTAATTTTTTTTAATATATTGAAATATGTTCTCTGTATTGCCAAGTGTCTGTTTTGCAGCTACTTGTGGTTTTCAATTAATTCCTCCTCAGATATTCACTTATGTATCACCGCACTATTTGCAACAGTTGTATCTAGTGACTCTGGAACATGTTGCAATAAGAAAATTCTATTACTCTTAAATTTACATGTACATTTCCAGATAAAATTAGGACAATCAGCGTAATTTAAATTTTAGATTAAAAAATGAGTAACTTTTTACGAGTAAGTATGTCTGAATGCAGTATCTGGAGCACACATGCATGAAAAATTATTGCTATTTCTCTGAAATCCAAATTTAATGGAGTGTCTTATATTTGTATATGATAAAGTTGCATAACATGTCTAAAGGGCAATACTGATGGTTTACATTGGAAACTAGATGGACATTAAAGGCTAGAATTGTGACTAGTTTTATGTCTAAAAGTAATGAATTTGATTTAAATAATTTAAAAAATATAAATGCAAATTAATTTACTGTACTCTATTCAAATTTGTGATTTTTTTATTTTGTTTTTAATAAAAATAATAAATACTCTAGAAGAAAAATAACATTCCTGAAAGTCTATATTCTACAGTTTTCGATTTTTTGCACTTGTTTCATGTTCAAATTGTCAGCACTTTGAATATATTTCTATTTTACACTTTAATCTTGTCTGTTACTAATGTTGGGCTTCTCAGGCAGCTCAGACAGCAAAGAATTCACCAGTAGTGCAGGAAACCCAAGTATGATCCTGACTTGAACACAAAGTTCAAAAGGGGACAAACTTTATATAAAAATATAATTATTGAATTTACCTGAAGTGTAGACAAGAAAAGCAAATGCTATAGAATCAGTGCACATAATTTATATAGTATATACACCTTTATATTATTACTCATGTAAGCATTCTGAGCTATCAAACACCTAGACCTGAACACTAATTATTAAATTCAGATATCCTTGATATTTTTAAATTTCAGACATATAAATACATAAATAACCATAATTTTTCATCCTAGTGATCACCATGTAGGTCTTTGTTTCCTTCTTCTCGCACATTTAGAAAACAAACAACAATAAAATTTTTTATGGGAGACAACTCCAAATACCATCTAATCAACATATTTATTTCAAAATCTAGGATCACCTAGTGATGTGTAGTAATTACTACATCAGGTCCACAAGGACTTTGCTAGAATGTTATAGAAATTTGTGAATTAAAAGGAACTTCCTGTCACCCTCTCCACCCACCCCTAAGTGCAGAGATGACACAGGAGAGAGTAATCATCGTAAACATACTCCCCTGGAAAGTGGAAAGAATGGGAGATACATACCACCCATAGGTTTGGAGCTAACTTTAAAATCCCCTGGGCAGACCTTCTTAAGTTCTTCCATTCTCCGGATACAGAGAATTCTGTAAGTCTTGATTCTGGTCTTGTGAAGAAAAGACCTTGTTTTTAGCTCATCGGGTCTCTAGACAATGCCTTCTGGGAGGTGGTTCTTTTTCCACCATTCTCTTTGGCCATCCTTGAAGGTCATATAACTTTTTTATTCTGCCTCTTTCCTGCAGAAATTTGAGAGCCAAATGGTCATTTTAAGTCTAAAGCTCTTAGTTCCTTTGTAACTATCTTTCAACACTAACTTGGCTTCTTATAGTATGATTTCAGTAAATTCTATGTACTTACGGTGGTTTTCTAAACTTTTCTAGCCCTCCTCCATGCCCTGCCCACCTGCCACTCCTACACCTCTGATTCTGTCTCTCTAGGGTGTTTTCAAGACATTATCTGTAATAACACATGTAAAGGGAAAACAAAACTCACTTACTTACTTGTCATTTGGGGGACCATCCCAAATACCAACTAATCAACATATTTATTTCAATCTTTTCCATGAAGCAAAATAATTCACTGAAAAATTTTAACTTCTGTGTGTAATAACACTCATGTAGATTTTTGCTTACGTCATTTCAGGCGATCAGCTTTAGTGAGCATATTTCCATTCAAAGAATCTTTATTTGCCACTTCACTAGGATTTAGAAGCAGTATACTTTTCTAACAGAACTTTTGCTTTCTTTCATTTTTATTTGGAAACCAGCCCATTCTATCTGGAGTTAATCCCCTTTTTAAACACTTTGCCAGAGCATCCAATAATATTCTACACACATTAATAACATGTTCCGTCTTCATAACTTTCCTCCTAGGCCCTCATGTATGTAAGGGATGTGATTTGCTTCCTCCTTACTGGAGATAACAATTTTGTCAGACATTTTGCTCTTTTCAGCCCCTTTATCAGTCTTCTTACACCTGCTGCCTGACTGCTAAGCCAATACCTCCTAGGTAGGTTTTGGTTACAGTCCGTCTTTTGATATAAATTTTTCCGTAGTCTTGGTAACACTGAACTATGTTTCAGATTCCTGTCTTCAAAAAATATTGGATAATGCAATTCAACCTCACTTCTTATCTGAAGAAGAAAATGAAACCCAAAGAGTTTATGTCACTGCAAATTCACATATTTACAATGTTCAGTGAAGGTCTACAGGGTTGGGGTCAGGACTGTGATTCACCCATCTCCATTTGTTACTTTGTGTTCTTTGAATTCTATTATGTAACTACCTAGGAAACTGTGATTCTTCTTCAGGACTGTTTCATTCAGGTGTGATGTTGTATTCTGCACTCCATTCAAGGTGCTATTTTGAATAATGCCATGTCAAAGTGTTAAAACTTCCCTATAAACCATGAATTAGAGGTCCCTATTTATATATTGGTCTCCTCTTCATGGAAGACCTTCCTTAGCTGCTCTAAGCAGGGTTACTGCCTCCTCTTCCAAGTCCCCAAGTGGCAATTTATACAGAGTTTGTTACCTTTAACAATGCCCATATTGTTACTTTTACTTTGGACTCCTTGAGGTAAGATTTTCTGTCCTTTTTCTTCTTATCATCACTTAAAATAATGCTTAGGACACTGTAAGTAGTGTTGCATGTAGAAAATATAAGGCAGAATGAACATTCTAGAAGTTTGCATAAAGTACCAGACTGGAGACAAAAATGTTAAGATTGGGAATGCTATGCATCACATTTTATTCATTTTCTTTTCCATCCTCTAGCATACCAGAGGCTATGATGCATGTCAAATCAATCCTAACGAAGAATCTTGCAAGAAGTTCTTAAATAAATAACAATTTATCATTTGAAAATTATTTACATACATTATAAAGAATTCAAGATTAAATAATCTTTATAATGTGTGTGTTCTCCTTAAACAAAAAATGTAGGTAGGTAGCTAGCCAATAGGTAAGTAGGTAGATAGAAACAAAACCTTTTAGAGGAATTTTATAGTACATGCTACTTTTAATAATAATAACTTACTTGGGTACAGAGTAAGGAGAAACAGAAGCAAAAAAAAATGATTTGTTAAATAATAGACAAACATTTTACACTTTAAGTGGTGAGTTTCCCAAAATTCCCCTAAGTATGTAAAAAATACTAGGAAAAATAGTAACAGGTTGAGAGTAAAACATTTTGTCAGTCCCATGGTTCAGTTTTGGTGGATTCCATGCTTATAAAGAAGAAGAAATATGCAGTTTTGCGCTTCTGTCTCTGTGTGCGTGCTTGGTCGGTCAGTTGTATTCAACTCTTTGCAATCCTAAGGACTGTAGCCTGCCAGGCTCCTCTGTCTATGAGATTTCCCTGGCAAAAATACTGGAGCGGGTTACCACTCCCTTCTCCAGGGGATCTTCCTGACCCAGGAATTGAACCCATGTCTCCTACATAGGCAGGTGGATACTTTACCACCGAGTCACCTGGGAAGCGCCACTTCTGTGTATATGTATTCCCAGTTTCTCAACAAATATGAAGAACTGATTGTAAAATATGAGTCAAGCAAATAAATATCCTTATTTACTTTTAATAATAATTTAATATGCAAGAATTGAGAAGCTCAACCAAAGCAAACAGAGGTTCCAAAGATCATTCATGGTTCCTCAGGTTCTTCTTTCCTTTGCCAAGGTAAGAGATCTTTGGACCAAAGCAATACATGAGGCCTCTGATTGAAATCTGCCAGTCTTACACAGTGGAAAACATTTTGGTCATGAAACATTTTCATTTGATATTCCAGACACTCGTATATCTTATATAATATTTCTTGGGAATTATGTTTTATAATGGGGCTTGCTAGAATCCGCCTGCCAATGCAGGAGATACAGGAGATGTAGGTTTGATCCCTGGGTCGGGAAGACCCCTGGAATAGGAAAAGGCAACCCACTCCAGTATTCTTGCCTGGAAAATGTCATGGACAGAGGAGCCTGGGGTCGGGGGTGGGGCTATAATCCATGGGGTTGCAGAGTCAGACACGACTGAAAACACACACACACAGATGTTTCATGAATCCATTTGTACTGGTCTTGTTCATCACAGGCAATTCTAACCCATGGGTATTCTGTTAAGGCAATTCCATAGATAAGAACCCTCCCTCCTACCAAATATCATCATTAGTTACCATTTTAAAAAAGATTAGGTGACATCAATAGCTTTTTTCCTTTCTCCCAATAATTACAGATCAGCTATTTTAAGTTATTTCCAGCCAGTAACATTCTTTATTTCCATGGTCAGAGAATAAACTATGTATATTCTGCCCTGTAACTATAATTGTTTAACCTTATTTTGATGGATACCATGACCATAGTTTCTTTAATGTTTATTTTGATTTATCTCTTGGTTGTCTAGATTTTGTCAAATACGTATTTTGAGAAGGTCTCAAGGATACTTTTTTACCTTGAGATTTCCCATGTTAAACAGTGTTGGCCAACTGCTTTGAATAATAGCTTGACAGGTAATATTAATTTGAGGCATCTCTCCAAACCTAGCAGGCATTGGTCAACTTTATTTTCTTACCTTGACTAATAATGTTTTGAACAGAGAAGGCAAATAGGTTTTAAATGAAGGGCAAACTGTGACTGGTTGGTAGGAACTGACTAGAGCACTGCATTCCAAGATAGCATCTGGACTCTGCAGGAAGGAAGACCTTGATCAATTAGCCAAGTCTGGCAAAGGCCCAGGAGGGAAGAGAGATGGCATCAATACCTGGTGATTGCCAGGCCAGCTGGAAGTATCACCTTTTCTAGGGCTGGTGGCATTTCTTTAGAAATTTTTGAAAATAAAAATCCATCTGGATGGGAAGGAATCCATTTCTCATTATGGAATTTTGAAAATGCAAAGAGAGATTTTGCAGTAGCTTTACAAATACATAAAGCTAAAGTGGGAGGATCCATAAGAGAGATTTTAGAACTTGTTTCCTAAAAAAGGGGAAAATAGTAATGATATGATTATACTATTAATAAGTAAGATCAAATAACTCTCAAAAGCAGCTCATATCTTTCAAAGAAAAAAGTAGACTTTTTTTTTACAAACCCAAGAAACATTATAAAAACAGATTGTAAGCTAGGCAACAAAAAATTATCTCTAATTTTAAAAAATGTGGACAACATATTTTCTAACTCTGATGAAATCAAAGCATAAATCAATAATATATTAATGGCTAATGCTCTCAAAACATGTTTAGAAATTAAATTTTCTACTTTGAAATAATAAACTAGATAAAATATAGATAAAACTATTTAAAATAAATGACCTGTTTTTCAAGCCATTGGGAAGTAGCTAAAGCTGTACTCAGAGGGGATTTCGTATCCCTACAAATAATGGATAAAGATAGGTAGGTAGGTAAAGAGATAGATAAATGGAAAAATAATTTCTGTGATTATCTAAATACCCAACTGAAAAAGAAAGACAAGTATAGTTCAACCAGAAATGAAAGCAATATAAAAGGATAATGATAAAATTATTTTTATTTTAATTATCAGAAAGATCACTTTCCCAAAAACAGTTCATTCCTTAAAAATCAGGTAATTCTCTAAGAAAATAAGGAAAAATATAGAAATAAACACTCTTATAGGATGTATAAGAGTATCATTGCTACAAATGAGAGATTTCTTTTGTTTGATTCCAAAATAAGCTATAAAAAGTTTTCTACAAAAAAATTTTAAAAGCTTGAAAAAATGATATATCAAAGAAGAGTGTAAGTTAAAAAGAGACATAAAAAGCTACTGAAAATTATTTAAAAAAATAAAAAAGCAAATATTGCATTCATTAACAGAATCTCTAGCCCAACAATTTTTTCTATTTCCTAAAGGAAACCTCTATGGTGAGCAGGATCAAGTCCTTTAGGATTAGATCCTTAAGCCACTAACTTGCTTCTTTTTGACTGTGAGGTCATCAGTCAGCTCAGTTCAGTCGCTCAGTCGTGTCCAACTCTTTGCGACTCCATAGACTGCAGCACGCCAAGCTTCTTGTCCATCACCAGCTCCTGGAGCTTACACAAACTCGTGTCCATCGAGTCGGTGATGCCATCCAATCATCTCATCCTCTGTCGTCCCCTTCTCCTCCTGCCCCCAATCCTTCCCAGCATCAGGGTCTTTTCCAATGAGTCAGTTCTTCGCATCAGGTGGCCAAAGGATGGGAGTTTCAGCTTCAGCATCAGTCCTTCCAATGAATATTCAGGACTGATTTCCTTTAGGTGGATTGGACGGATCTCTGTACAGTTCAAGGGACTCTCAAGAGACTTCTCCAACACCACAGTTCAAAACCATCATTCTTTGGTGCTCAGCTTTCTTTTAGTTTGACATCCATACATGACTACTGGAAAAACAATAGCTTTGACTAGATGGACTTTTGTTGGCAAAGTAATGTCTGCTTTTTAATATGCTGTCTAGGTTGGTCATACCTTTTCTTCCAAGGAGTAAGCGTCTTTTAATTTCATGGCTGCAGTCACCATTTGCAGTGATTTTGGAGCCCCCCAAAATAAAATATCTGTTTCCATTGTTTCCCCATTTTTTGCCATGAAGTGATGGGACCAGATGCCATGATCTTAGTTTTCTAAGCTTTAAGCCAACTTTTTCACTCTCCTCTTTCACTTTCATCAAGAGGCTCTTTAGTTCTTCACTTTCTGCCATAAGTGAAGGCATATTTGAGGTTATTGATGTTTCTCCCGGCAATCTTGATTCCAGCTTGTGCTTCACCTGGCCCGGCACTTTGCATGACATACTCTGCATATAAGTTAAATAAGCAGGGTGACAATATACATAGCCTGATATACTCCTTTCCTTTCCCAATTTGGAACGATTCTGTTGTTCCACGTCCAGTTCTAACTGTTGCTTCTTGACCTGCACACTGATTTCTCAGATTAAGAAGAGGTGGCAAGAATAAACAGAAGAACTACACAAAAAAGATCTTCATGACCCAGATAAACATGATGCTGTATTCACTCAGCTAGAGCCAGACATCCTGGAATGTGAAGTCAAGTGGGCCTTAGGAAACATCACTATGAACAAAGCTAGTTGGGGTTATGGAATTCAAGTTGAGCTATTTCAAATCCTAAAAGATGATGCTTGAAAGTGCCACACTCAATACGCCAGCAAATTTGGAAAATGCAGCAGTGGCCACAGGACTGGAAAATGTCAGTTTTCATTCCAATCCCCAAAAACGTCTATGCCAAAGAATGAGGTCATATTTATATTATTCATCTATTTTAAAATATGTAACAGAATTTAAAGACAAATAAGGAAACAGACAAAATTAAGCCAGTCTGTCACTAGCTTCTATTGTTCCTCCTTAGATCCACTATTATTTATTATTATTACTTACTATTTAGCCTCTTAAATCAAGCTTCCTAAATCAAGACACAAGCCTATTCTCTACATTTCCTCCCAGGTTTAAACATTATTGTTTTATGACTTTCTTTTGTTCTTCTCTAATACCTGTGATGTTCATTTTAAACAATTTTTCCCTTACTTTAGAGCATGTATGTGGGGGAAGTTCAACAAGACATTGTTATGCAAACAATATCTTTTGCCTCCTGGCAAGCCCCCCCTAGGGATGGACTGAATGCATGACGGCATCTTAGCGCAGGATGGAGATGCTGACTGAAACTCTTGAGTCTTCCGAATGATCCTGCTCAGAGCTTACGTTAGGATGAGTGCTGACCATCTTTTCTTTAATCAGTATTTCTGAAACTCTCTTAATTCTCTCACAACTGTGTTCCTGCCTGAATAGGCTGACTAGCTCCCCTCAGCTCCTCAGAGAAATATCTTCGGTAACTACCATACCACCTCCCTCTGCAGATTCAAAACTGTCTCCACTTGGCTTCCCCAGGAAGCAGATTCTGAACTAGAGTTTAATCTGCAAAACAGTGATTAAAAAGAGTGCTTGAGATCTGCTCTTGTGGAAGGGATGGAAAAGACAGGGGAATAAAGGAGGAGTAGAGGTTGTCACGCTGGACATTTGACAGCTTTGGCCAACATGCATTCCACACCCATACATAAAGGAGCTCCAGAGCTACAATGGCCCCTCTGAGTTGCTCCTTCCAAGTTGGCATGTCTATACCTTTACGTTCCCACAGCCATCAGTCATCAAGATCAAGTATGACTGTCTCACAAAGGACCATGACCTTATATGGGGCCCACTAACAGTTTTCCCAGGAACTGGGATAACCAGTCCTTCCTTAAAGGGAACTCTGGGCACCATGGCTGCACCTCGTCTACACAAACCACGCATCTAGGGCGCAGCAGCAGGGATCTCAAATATCTGGCTCCAAGCTTCAGGGACTTTCCATCACACCTCAGCTGTCTCCATGGCCTTTTCACCCTAGAATGTTCATCTGTGGCGGGGGGGCAGTTTGTTCCAGGTGAGTCAAGAGAGAGGCAGTTTGGTGTGATTGAAATAAAAGGGAATGGTATCAATCTTGACTCTTCCAGTGGCTGACTGTGTAACTTTGAGTTACACAGCCCTTATGGCAATCATAAGAGCTAACATTTATTGAGCCTTTATTATGTGCCAGTCACTGTTTTAATTGCTTTACATGTGTTAAACTATCTGAGCCTTTGTCTCCTTGATTATAGGCAATGATACCTGCTGAGCAGCTTTGCTATGAGGATTAAATGAGCTAACATATTATCTGAATGTCTGCATACAGTGGGTTTGACACAGATGTCAGTGCATTCCTCCCTCTTCCCCATCATGCATGAATAATCTAGACCCCCTGTATATGGCCTGCTCTACCAGCCTTGACAAACCATAACGTTATAATAATAGTAATTATAGCTCCCATTTATTGAGGGTTTACCATTAGTCAGTGTGCTAAGTCTTTTACATATATAGACTCATTGAATTCTCATGATACCCCTGCTGGCAGAGACTCCATCCCCTTGAGTCTTTCCTACCCTGCAAAGAAACCCCAGAGAAGAACATATCTCTTTCCAAACCACTGCCATCATTTATCATTTCCTCCTTTTGAACAAACACACACACACACATACAGACACACATACACACACATACAGTTTATCTCAATTCTCTCTTATTTTTTTTTACAATTGTTTTCTTTTCTGTTTCTCTTTGCCTCCATCTCTAGACATATTTAAATTTTTCCCTTTTGTTTTATATTCTGAATTATTTTATGCTCAAAAATTACAGTCCCATAGAGAAAGGAAAAAAAAAAACAACCCTCTCCTTTGCAAAGCTCAGCACGAGTGGGAATCCTGCCATTGCACAGTCTGTCCGTGTTCAATTTTAGCATCATATAATTTCCTGCATAATTGTTTAAATGTCCTCATTCTCATCCCTGTCGCTCTCCCCACACTTTGCTATTTTTTAAAGAAAGCATCCAAACTGCATGTGTGGTTCAATGGGGAATTTCACAGAGGAAAAATTGCCAGGCTGCATCATATGCCTTGAGTTACATTGCAACACCTAAGAAAAAACGATGGGCATGGAGATGGAAGTCCTCCAGTTCCTGGTGCCTCTGGTGACCTCCTCTCTCTGCCAGCCGCCGCTTCAAGGCCAGGCATGTGAGAATTCCTCATGTGTTTATGTCATTCGATTCCCAAATATCACATAACCAAAAATATTAAAATAAAACTGCTCATAACATTTTCCTGAATGCCATCTGGGCCCCACTGGAAGCTGACACTATCTGTCAAACTCAAGATAACCACATTTTCCCCTCCTTTGTATGTGTTAATGTTTGTCATAATGGATTTCACTTTAATGCCCCAATTACATTGATGACATTCTTTCAACCAAGTGGCACTAATGACTTTCATTATTATTTATGCTCCTCCTTAATTATAAGACTCTCACCTCTCTCATTACACACACTCCTTCATAACCCCCTCAATTGCATACATGCTCTCTGGTATGAGGCTAATGTGCCTTGGCTTCCAATTTCAGAAAACACAATGATTAATTACTCCTGTTAAATCGCCCTACCCTAGGGTGATCGGATTGGCAAAATGAGACAAAGGGCCAGACTGCTACTCCAGAAGGATTTCCCAGGACACCTGTCAGAAAGAGAGAGAGAAAAAAAAAAAGAGGAAGTGTCCCCAACCCTCCAATAAATAAATGCACAGCATCCATACTTGTCTTAGCTCTGAGATGAATCATAAGGATATACAATTCTAAATTAAAATAACAAAGTTTTGCTATGAATGCCCTCTTGCAGATGATGGTAGACTCAGCAATGTGACTAAGAGCTAAGCATCCTGCCATGCGGTACAGTGTTCCTTCTGTCAATTAAAATTGCATCTAGAAGGAGCTTACTTGATGGCAAACATTGGGTCAATTCTTTCAGCTCCTCCATCAAGAAAAGGAATGTACTTAATGCTTCTTAAATCTGGGCTGGGCTTATGAGTTGATGAACCAAAAGAATGGGGCAGAGGAAATGTGTTTGTTTCACACCTGGGTCTCAGGAGGTCTTAGAGCTTCCACTTTGCTCCCCTGGTACCTTTGCTACTTCCATGGGAACAAACTCAGCCTCTTCAAAAAGGTTCCCCCTGGCCCCCATCACAGGCAGCCTTGGGTGCCTTACCAGCTATATGCAGTTACAAGAGCAAGCCCAGCCAAGATCAGCCAAATCCATAACACACCATCCAGCTAAATCCAGTTCAAATTGCCAACTGGGGGAACCCTGAGCTCAGGAAATGGTCTTGTTTAAAATGGTTTAGGGTAGCCCATTATCCAGGATAAGCTAACTAGTATACTAGTCAGAAGAAAGACATCTGGAGTGGAATCTATGATGGAGGTTGCCAAGCAAACAATCATTAAGGAGAACTCATTTTTGCTCTGGGTGCAAAAAAAAATGAACTCAACCAATCTGACAGGGAACTAGCATTCTTATCTTTCTCACTTTCTAAATGAGGAAACTGAGGCCCAGAGATGGAACAAGATCAGACTGAGGAAATAATCTGCACAAGATGTCAGAGAAGAAAGCAAGCACCAAAGCTAGTCCTGTCTGGCTCCAAAGTCAATACGTGGCCAGGTGCCACACCTGATGACACACACCCTGAAACTACCTCATCACTGGAAGCAGCCTTTCCTGCACTCTCTTTGCCTTTCCCACTGCTCCAGTGGGGACTTGCCGAAAGAGGCTTCTGGATGACTTCCCTGGTGGCCCAGTGGTTAAGAATATGCCTGTCAATGCAGGGTACACTGGTTCAAACCGTAGTCCAGGAAGATCTCACGTGCTGTGGAGCAACTAAGCCTGTTTGCCACAATTACTGATTCCAGTCTTTATAGCTGGTGAACTGCAGATAATGAGCCCAGGTGTTGTAACTATTGAAGCCTCATGCCCGGAGCCCGTGCTGTGCAATAAGAGAAGCCAGCGCAATGAGAAGCCTGCACACCACAACCAGAAAGTAGTCCTGCTCGCTGGAACAAGAGAAAGCCTGTGTGCAGTAATGAAGACCCAGCACAGCCAAAAATAAATGACGAATAAATAAAAACCTCACAAAACCATAAGAAAAGATAAAGAGGTAGCTGGGGCAAGGAGGAGAGCAAAGTCTCTCGATTCTGTCCTCATTGGAGGGCAGAGTTGGCCCCTTTGACTCTCCTTCATAAGCTGATGGACTTGAGAGCAGTCAGAAGCAGCTCCTTAAGCCACAGCCAAAGGCGCATGCAGGCAGAATCATGAATTTTGTCAAAAGCTGCATTTCAGTGTGTAAAATGAATCTGCGGAGAAGTGTGAGCTATGCTTAGAAAGTCTGCATGTCTCCTTAAAGGACCAAGCAGCTTTCAGAACAGCCCCTAGATATTCATTGCCATTAGTATGCTGGCCCTTTGCTCTATCTTTGCAGGAAACTTTCCTTCTAAAATCACAGTGTCTTAAAAACAAAGGTCTATCTCATTGGTTTTATTCCCCCTTTGCTGAGAAACCAATGAGGGTGAATCCTTTTTCCTGAACCACTGTGTGCCAATCTTGATTTACAATAGACACAAGCTGAAAAATAGCAGTGATGATTTAGAAAAGTGCTCAAGTAATCTGTAACCTAATTTGAATTAAATGTCCTCCTTAGCCCATTTTGTTTCTCTTTACTCTGTTGTTCAGTTGCTGTCATGTCCAGCTCTTTGCGACCCCATGGACTGCATCATGCCAGTTTTCCCTGTCCTTCACTATCTCCCAGAGTTTGCTCAAACTCATATTCTTTGAGTTGATGATGCCCTCCAACCATCTCTTACCTATTTCAAATTTCATGTATTGAATTGACCATGAAAGTTTATTTGGGTTTTTCCATAAGTCAGAAAAACTTGAATCAATTTTGTGGCCAACTCAGTATATAAAATTCATTAATACTATGTAATAAATTATTCAAAATATTTACTCACTTAAAAACATTTACTCACTTTCCTGACTTTGACTCAAGGCCCAGCCCCGCCTCTATCTAGGTATGATAGCGCTCAGCCTGAATCAATCACTATTAAAAAAAAAATGGAGATAAACTGTGATTTCTGAGACTCCTCTGAAGTCTGAAAAACTCATCATTTTATAAAGAAAGCTATCTCTACCTACTTTGGATGAATTTGGATTTTCTAATTCAAAACGTATGAAAGTATAATGCATTTGTACATTGAGTTTTTCCAAGAGATCGTTAGTGGTCTTTGGAGGCCAAAATCTTACTGGAACTGATTCTTACCATCAGATGATCACATCCAGAGAGAAAACTGAAGGAGACAATTGATGAGGCTCCATAGTCTTTCCCAGTGGACTTAGAGGGATGGTTTCAGGCCCAACAGTCTTATGTACAAATCTCACAAGACAGAATGAGAAGGCCCACTGCTCACCCAAACTACAGTTGTTCATGGACTCTATGTACTTCTTCCCTAGCTGAAGTCATTTTGCCCTCATAGAAAGTGAAATACCAGACACACATTCTACACATGAAGTTCTGAGTTCCAAAGTTGAATGAGTCCCAGTTCCCCTAGAACAGTAAATCCGGTGACAAATCTTAATCCCACTGACTGACAGGCTACATCAGAACCACCTGGATGGTCTTATAAAATACCTGTTCTCTCATTCTGATCCAGGAGACTTTATTAATTCTGGAATGGGGTCAAGAATTCTGCGTTGTTCATGAGTCCTTGAGGTTTTGAGATCCTCTGTACTGCAAACTGATGTGAGAAAATGAAGGGTTTTTTTTTTCATTAAGTTTTTTTTTAGTGATGTGAACCATTTTTAAAGTCTGTATTGCATCTGTTACAATGTTGTTTCCGTTTTGTTATTTTGGCCAGGAGGTATGATCGAACCTGCAACCCTTGCATTGGAAGGCAGATTTTTAACCACTGGACTTTTAGGGAAGTTCCAAAAATGAAGAGATTAAATGAATTTTATTCTAAGTGGCCAAAATGTTACTCTACACTTTGTACCCAACTTTGGCTATTTGTTACTAAAGAGACTTGGTAGATTAACTATGTTAGAGTGAAAGGTAACAAGAAGTTGTGGTGGCTAAGACATCTCCTTGTTGTCATCACTTAACTTCTCTGGATATCAATTTCCTCACCTATAAGAACAAGGTGTTAGAAAAGACAATGATCAGTCTCTCTCATCAGGTGACAGGGCACCCTTGAAGCCTCCTCCAGGGTCAGTGGAGCTCTGAATCTGAGCAGTGGTTGAACAGACCAGGCCACACACAGGGGCTCCTTAAGTTGAATGCTCCTCTTTGATTTGTTTACAACGTTAAAGAGAATTGTGTCTGGAGAAAGGGCTCCAATGATAAAAGTCTGGACAAGATGTCTCCAAGGGCCATTGTGACTCTGCTGTTCTGTACAAACAGCTATTAAAAGGAGAATTACACCAGAACAGGATCACTTGTGAAGTAAGGTTGATAACAGTCAGACCCGTAGTTACAGAGCAATTAGTAGCAGCTCCGTCTGAAAGACTTAGAGGAAAGCATGGTCTCCCATTGATTTCTGTAGCTATTAGAACTAACTCTCTAAGGTAACATGTCTGGCAATCATGATTAGAACTGAATAATGGTGAGCCTTTTAGTTTTCATGCTTGTTATACATGGGGGAACACTAGCAATGCCTGCTACATCATAACACCTCACAGCACATCCTCAGCTTTCAGAGAAGGAGCCTAGAGTCTTTGCTACACCCCAATTCATTCTCCAAGATCTTGCTCAAATGCCCTCTTCCCAAGGAAACCATATTGCCACTCAGGAAATGGTGGAAGATTCATAAATCTGAGCAGCATCTAATGTGAACAGTAAATTAAAACTAAAATAATGAAAATTATCTCTTATCTTTTTCTTTCTTCTTCTTTTTATCTCAGGACTACCTATGTTTTACCCAAATAATAATCTGGTACATAATCATTTTCACTTTAATCTGTCTTTCCCAACCACTAGACTGTGTGACGACTGGAGTTTGGCAATCTTCTGAGTTGATGAATAAATAAGTAAATGAAAGGATGCTTTCTCTATACCTTCTACATTCTCATTCTTCCAATCCTCACAAACTCTCTTGGCTCCAAATCAAGGCTGTACATTCTGACTCAGTTACTCAGCTAGGCTATTCTCAGTGAAAACCGAAGGCACTGAAGGATACCCAGATGGTGGAATAGAAAGACCCCACCAGCCCCAAACTCATTTCCTCTCATGAGCACACCAAAACCACAATTTGTGCAGAACAACTACCTGTGAAGAAGACTGAAGCTTATCAGAAAAGGTCTTCTACAACTAAAACCAAAATGAAGGAACCACAAGATGGGTAGGAGGGGCAGACTCGACATAATCAAAACAAAAGGCATGGGAAATATACCAGCCCAGTGGGCTAACTCATCAGATATTTACTTCTCCAAAGATAGACAGGGTAGGTTCCCTAATCTCTAACT
This sequence comes from Antilocapra americana, assembly GCA_007570785.1. Classification (NCBI taxonomy): domain Eukaryota; kingdom Metazoa; phylum Chordata; class Mammalia; order Artiodactyla; family Antilocapridae; genus Antilocapra; species Antilocapra americana. Next base: position 7,547,530 of record ML660201.1, on the reverse strand, counting down.
GGTACAAGTACACATGAATGTTTTAGTGCCAAACTTTCTTGCTTCCTGCATGCACTGTAAGATCTTGTCTCCTCCAAAACCCAAGGTACAAGTCTCATACTTGTCCTTTATTAAATTTTCCAGTTGTTTTGGTTCCCAAGGAATTTAAGACTTTGAAGGCTTTTAGCTCTCTGAGGACATGGACTTCTCACCCTGTTCCATAGAGTGCCTTGCAAAATGAGCCTCAGTCATCTTCACTGGAAAATAAAAGTTGCTTCTTGAAGGTTATAAACTGTCAGTGGGAAGAGGGAGACTGTGAAAACGTAGAGACACTGTTTTACTGGAGTGGTGCCCGTCATCACTGAGGGGCTTGTGCTTTCAAATTAAAAGGGATTTTACCTGGCAAGCAGTGCTTTAGTCCGTGGTATGCTAGTGCTGTTGATCAGAAAACAAAATAAAACAAAGAAACACTCTTATCTATGCATATGGATTATACATAAATAGATGCACACGTTTAAATCACAGACAAAGCTAAAATACTATAGCGTGTTAAATGCCAGGAGAGAGGTCATCAGTGTGGGAGGTGGCAGCTGTGACTGGTAGGGTTCAACAGGTGGCCTCCAGGGTGCTAGTGATCTGCTAGTAGCATCTGTTATTAAACCTTAGTGGTGGCTTACACGGATATGTTCATTTTGCATCTTGTCATCACCATGTACAATTTCAATCCATTCAATTTAATGTTTTGTAAGGTATACTTCAGTCAAAGCCTGGAAAGAGTGCTGAATTTATTCAATAAATGTTTCTGAGTGATTTCTATCAGCAAGATACTATACTATATTATCAGCAGGTATAAGTGGTGAATAAGATATGGCTGTTACCTTTAGAACATCACAACTTAAAACAGAAAAAAAGACATTGTACAACTAGTTTCATTAGATAGAAGTTACATAACTATCTTACCTATTGAAATACATGTCATAACAAAGAAAAATATGGGACTTATAGACACAGGAAAATCAAATAAATCTTCTGTCTACTGAGATCATTTAAGATTTGATGGAGGATGATAAACAAGGTCCTACTGTATAGCACATGGAACTATATTTGATATCCTGTAATAAACCATAATGGTAAAGAATATGGAAAAGAATATATATATATACACACACATTTATCTGCATCAGTGTATAGCAGAAATTAACACAACAGTGTAAATCAACTATACATCAATGAAATAAATGAAAAAAAAAGAAAAGACTTGATGGAGAATATAACAGTGGAGCTGGGTATCCAATGTTGGATAGGTTGAAAATTGGAGAAAGTCATAGCAAGAACCATTTACTGAACAACGAACATGTCCCAGGCATCAACTCACTTAAACTTTACAGCAAATCTTGAATAGGCACTATTCATTTTGCAGTTAAGGAAGCCCAAGTTCTCATAAATGGAATGACTTGAACACAGGTAGCCTTTAAAAGGAGAGTCGGAAATGAAATTTGGTTTGTAAAGCTTAGGTTTATAGCTAGTCCTCCTCGCTGTCCCCTGTGAGAAGGACAAGTCACCAAGGGGAAGAGGAGGCATGGAGTTGCCTGTGAAGGTAAGCACAGGGCATAGTTAGGGGAAATGATGTTTCAGTTTATTAGTGTGTGCTTATGAGGAAATATAGTCCCTTCAGCCTCTCCTGCTCTGTTCATTCTGTTAAGTTTAGTGAGGCTTGATTAAGGACCAGCTGCTTCAGAAGCTCCTGGCAGGTTAAAAGGGGAAACTGAGGGGACTACATCTGTATTTTTGAATTTTACAGTCTTAATGAATAGGCTTGGAAGGCTGACATCCTACCAATTAAAGTGGATTCTTGAATTTGGTTATTAGTTTTTTGCAGGAGGCATCTGGAAATGGAAAAGTGTGAGCAGAGGACTGTGTGCTCACTGAGCTTTATCACCCACTTCCTTGTACATAGATGATGCAAAGTGCTAATTGGAAAGGATCCACTTATTCCTCAGAAGAAAAAAAAAAATTTAAAAAGGCTGGTTTTCTGGGTCAGACTTTTCACAAAGCCCTCGACATTCATCCACTCATTGGGAGGCTGTCAACTGGCAGACTGCTGAATTTGTCCTTGGTGAGTAAATGTTTTTAAAGTGAAAAAAGAATAAAACAAAGCAAATTAGAACAAAGCCTTTTTCAGGAACATGCTTGAGATGGTCTCTCCTCTGCTGGCCTCACCTCCTAGTGCTTTGCATCCACTGTCATCGCTCACTCACATCATTTCCTGGCTCCACTGAGCGTATGAGTCTCTCATTACTTTCTTTCATTTTTTGGCTGCACTGGCTCGTTGTTGCTCTGTGCGGGCTTTCTCTAGTTGTGGTGAGCAGGGGCTACTCTTCATTGCGGTGAGTGGGCTTCTCTTGTTGGGGAGCATGGGCTCCAGAGCTCAGCAGTTGTGGCGCACGGGCTTAGTTGCTCTGCAGCATGTGGAATATCCCGGGTCAGGGATGGAACCCATGTCCTCAGCATCGGCAGGTGGATTGCTATGCACTGGGCCACCAGGGACGTCCTGAGTCTCTCATTTCTGAGTGAAGGGTAGCATTAACGAACCTAAGCTTTAGAGTGAGTGTACATGCAATAGAAGACTAGCGATCTGTGACCTTGAGTAAGTTATATGTGCTCCTGAACCTGCTTTCCCATCTTCCAAATAGAATGATGTATCTCTTCTGAGTTACTATGTATGAAGGCACTCAGCACAGTGCCTGGTATAGAGTAAATGCCCAGTAACTATTACTATACCTTCCTTCAGCTACTACTACAATTACAGGTAGTCTGGGGCTCAGTATATTAAAGTTGTCACCCCTGTCATGACACCATAATTCCCAGAGCCTTTCCACTCTGCTTCCTTCCTCCTATATTGATTGGGCTCAAATATTCAAGCAAAGCTAACTTTCTCTAACATGTGGAGTCTGGCCCCTTAGAGTTTGCAGTGTGATCAGTTTGCTACTTGCTAACTAAAGAAAGGTAGATGCCGTATCATGGACCAGCCACTCCCATTTTTCCTGCTTGTTTTCAGACACCATTAAAAACATTTTTTTTCTATTTTATTTTGTGGCCATGCTACACTGGGTTGTGGAATAGTAATTCCCTGACCAGGTATTGAACCTGGGCCCTTAGCAGTGAGAGTGCAGAGTCCCAACAACTGGACTGCCAGGGAATTCCCAACACCACTGTTTGTTTGTTTGTTTGTTTAATTATCTTACCCAAAGCAAGAACTGATGCTTTTAAGTCCCACCTATAATATCATTACTCCTTTGGTTAAAGGATAATTACCTGATTCCTAACTTACCAGAATATTTCCCAGCTTTCATTCTGGCTCATCAGCATACTGGTGTAAACCAATTCTGATTTCTCTATTTCAGAGAGATACACAATTCAATGACAGCTTCTTTATTAAAATGCAGTAGAGGATTCTGAGGTCTTAACAGTTACAAAGTTTAAAGCTAAGATTGCTCTTGGTGTAAAAGAGAGACAGAGTTCTCGAAGTCTTTAGGCTCTTGGTTACAAATATTTTAAAGTTGAATACCTTATTAAAACATATAACAATAAGCCTTATAAATCTCTTTACTTGTTATAAGTTTATTCATATTCAGATTTCTACTTCTAACTGATTCACTTTGGAGCATGTGTCTTTCTAGAAGTGTGTGCATTTTACTCATGTCATCTGATTTGTCCGCACACAATTACTTTCCTTATGATGCTTTAACTTTCTTGATAGTCAGTATTAATGCTTCCACTTTAATTACTGATGTCAGTAATTTGAACCACCTCGTTTTCTCTTGGCCAGTCAAGATTTTTTGACTCTTCAAAGTTGTCAATTTTGTTGGCTTTTTAAAATGATTAGCTACTGGTTGTTCTTTTCTTCATTATCTGTTTTAATAATTTCTACTTGAATCCTTATCATTTTCTTTCTTCTTCTTTCATTAGATGCACCTCTCTTTAACCACCATATTAAGATGGAATGCTAGGTTACTGAATTGTCATCTTTCTTTTTCTTTTCACATAAGTGTTGAGAGCTACAAGTTTTGCTAAAGCATTGCTGTCTCCTGTATGTTTTGTTACAGTGTGTTTTTATTGTCATTCATCTAGAAGTATTTTCTAATTCCCTTGTGATTCTTTTTTGAGTCATTGGTTATTTAGAGGATATTATTCCACTTTTAATTTCCAACTTGGTTTCTGTTATTGAACTTCTCATTTTCTGTTTCTCCATCCCACTGCAGTTGAAGACTTTGTGGTGCATGTTTTCAGTGTCTTTAATTTACTGAGGTTTGTTTTGTAGTACGTGACATATTCTGGAGAATGTTCTGTGTGCACTCAACAAGACTATGTATCTTGTTGATGAGTCAAAGATTCTAAAGAGTCTTTTAGGTCAGGTTGATTTCTAGTGTTGTTCAAGTTTTCTTGCACCACAACTGTTTTGCCAAGCCCTAGAGCCTCTGTTGATCTTCTGTAAAGTTGTTCTAGCCACTATTAAAAGGAGAGTATTGAGGTATCCAACCAAAACTGTTAAATTGCCTATTTTCACTTCAATTCTGTCAGTTTTGACTTCATGTCTTTTGGGGGTTCTGTTATTAAATACATGAAAGTGAAAGTCACTCAGTTGTGCCCGATTCTTTGCAAGCCTGTGGACTGTAGCCCCTCAGGCTCCTCTGTTCATGGAATTCTCCAGGCCAGAATACTGGAATGGGTAGCTGTTCCCTTCTCCAGGGGATCTTCCCAACCCAGGGATAGAAACCAGGTCTCCGGCATTGCAGGTGGATTCTTTACTGTCTGAGCCACAAGGGAAGCCCTGGTGCATGTGTATTAGATGGATACATGTTGATAATTATTACTGTTACCGATGCATTGACCCTTTTATCATGATAAAATGCTCTTTATTATCCCTAGCAACATTTAAATTTTATTGTAAAGTCTATTTTGTCTGATATTACCATAATCACTTCAGCCTTCTTATAGCTTCTATTGCCTTATGCATTTCTTTCATCCATTTATTTTCAACCTTTTTGTATCTTTGAACCTGAAGTGTATGTCCTATAGATATTAAATAGTTGTATTTTTCCTTTTTAATCAAGTCTGATAATCTCAGCCTTTTGGTTGGATTGATTAATCGGTCACACTGAACATTATTATCAATAAAATTGGATTTTTGTCTACCATTTTACTATTTGTTTTCTTTGTATCTCCTATCCTTTAAATTTCTCTATTCTTCTGTTCCTGTTTTTTTGTGGATGAGTGAATTATCCTAGTAGAGCATGTTAATTCCATTAGTAATTTGTGCACTATTATTTTGTATTAGTTTCTTATTTTCCAGGAGTTATTCTGATAAATTCCTTAATTTGTTCAAAATACAAAGGTATTTTATTTTGCATGGGATTTTGTCATTGTTGTTGTTTGTTTTTACAAAGGAACAGTTTAGGGACACAAATGAGCTTCTTATGTTACCGGAGGCAGGGCCTGGCTTCTCTCTTCCTCAAAGGCCTTTTGCTGGCCTCAGTGTTCACCACTCCCCTCCCCTAACCTGCCCTCTGGAGGAGCTGCAGGCCCTGCAGGCATCCAGAACGTGGCCAGTCCCGGGGGCCAGCCCCTGTCACTTTCACCACATGAGCCTCCCGTGCTCAATGTTCCTGTCTTTTTTTGAGCTTGTCAGCAACCAACTGCTCAGCTTCCACTGCCAGCTTCAGTATTCTAATAAATTCTTGCGAAACTTCTTAGCTTTTGTTTTGTGATTCCGTAACTGCATCTGTGTGCTAACTCACCTTATCCTTGCAATGCTGTCAACGTTTAAAGGCAATGGAGGGACTTCTGTGGTGGCCCGGTCGTTAGGATTATGCTTTACAATGCAGGGGACACAAGTTTGATTCCTGGTCCAGGAACTTAAGATCCTACATGCTTCAGGGCAACTAAGGCCATGCACCACAACTGTTTTGCCAAGCCCTAGAGCCTGTGCTCCACCACAGAAGAAGCCACTGCACTGAGAAATCTGCTCAAAACCACCTAGAGAGTAGTCCCTGCTCACTGCAACTACTGAAAGCCCACACGCAGAAACCAAGAACCAGAGCAGCCAAAAAAATAAAAAACAGGCAATGTAATATGGATACTTGCAAGGGAACACTATTCACATCTATTCCATATACCCAAATGTTCATAAACAGACATATTAATGGTAGAACCAGGTTGGTGCTATAATAAGGAAGTGATTGTTCCAAAGTCTTTTAATTAACCCCCTTTTCCATGGACATTTGACAGAGACCATGCCTAAGCCTGCCATCATCTCTATGCATGTATGATGAATTCTCCTCTAGCCAGGGGAAATTATGAGTTGCAGGAAGTGGTCTGTGAACAGCAGCTACCAGAGATCATTGTCCTCCCTGCTCTCCCTGCAAAGCATGGGCAAATTAATGAAAAGCTTTATCTCTATCCTAAAACAATAGTCTCTATAGCTCTGAGAAGGCAAGCAGAAACATAACAGAAGCATGTCACAAAGATTAGTAGCAGAGAAAAGCAATGAATAATGTAGCAAGATCTTAAACAAGATGATCACACCAAGGTGGCTTGTCCGAGCACCGGGTAGCTAATCTGACCATCCATCTTCGTCAGCAGTCACTGAGCGTGTGTTGGCTAGCTCCATCAGAGCACCCTAGTGCAGCTCCTGTCCAACCGTCTTTTATATTCTGTTTACGCTCAAAAACAAAAGTGGTGATGGGCCAGTGCTTGAAGCCACAAATGACATGGCACACTGTCCACACATCCACATAAGCCAAGAGACGCTGGCCTGGGGGTTATCAGAAACACCAGCGCTTTCCGTTCTAAACATTTATCTCACCAGAGACAGCATCTTAAGCACTCAGAGGTATTTCCACTAAATATTCAAACTGCGGAAAAACTCTTTTGGAGTAATTAAGACAGCATCTGTCTAGGCCCATGCTGAATTAGTTGAAACGAATAAACCAAACTATGCAGTTAGAGTATGCCCATTATCTTAGCTGGGTCTAAAATTTAGGGTATCACTAACATGGTATGCAAATACGTTCTGAAATATTTATTTACCCAGTAATATTTTGTCGGAATAAACACCACCTAGCTATGCCAAAACCCTCTGCGAGGCATGCTAAGTACTATGCAGGAAGAGGAGTTGAGAGTAATAAAATTTATACATAGGAAAGCATCATCTGAACAGAATTTTATTCCAAGGTCAAGAGGCCCAAATTGGATTTTCTAGACGCTATCAAAACCAGAACATCGGAGTCTTATCCACAAACCAAAATTCATTCCAGTTGAGAATAGATCCAGTTCCATCCTGCTGAGTACTCTGCGGTCCCTGCAGTGGGCACACACATGGGTGGCCCAATGACAAAGCCATGTGACAGCGGTTCACCCAGGGTGGGGCGTCTATTGCCAGTGAAACAAGCTTGGGAGCCAACAGTGCGGCGGCTTTTGGTTTGTTAGTTTTGTGTGTCTTCCAGGTACATCTTACATTTTTGTTGCTCAAGGTGAACCACAGAGGCAGATTTGGCATGATCAGCTAAGAGACCGTAGAAGTATAAACAAATCTCAGCAACAAGGAGGATGATTTCCCTTGTGTGGGCCTGTGACTGACACGGGCTCTTCAGAATCTAGAACATTCGCCATCTTGAATTGGTAACACCATTCATTATACTATTTCCAATGAAGTAGTTAAAATGGAAACATTCTCCAGAGGTTATCCGTGTGTAACTGTCAGCCTTTGCTAACAACTATCTTGTAACGACCATCTCTGAAAGTTAAAGTGTTAGTTGCTCAGTCGTGTCTGACTCTTTGCGACCCTATGGACTATGGCTGGCCAGGCTCCTCTGTCCATGGGATTCTTCAGACAAGAATACTGGAGTGGGTTGGATTTCCTTCTCCAGGGGATCTTCTGGACCCAGGGATCAAACCCACATTGCTTAAGTCTCCTGCACTGGAGAAGCCCCACCTGGGAAGCCCCAGACTCAAGTGAATTTTATCTGAAAAATTTTATCGAATTAGAGGTCTCTTAATTTGCTGAATTTCCTTGAGAATCTTAACCTCAGCTGTTAAAGACTGAGGTCTTTAATTCTTTAAAATTTTTATTTTTATTAAAGATTTTTTTTTTTAGAGTACAGTTACTTTACAGCGTTGTCTCTGTTTCTGCTGTATGGCAAAGTGAGTCAGCCTATGTATATACATATCCCCTCTTTCTTGGATTTCCTCCCCATTAGTAAAGTTATACAGCAGGCTCTCATTAGACATCCAGTTCATACACAGCAGAGCATGTACACCAATCCCAACTGTCCAATCCATGCCACCCCTATCTTTCCCCGCTTGGTACCCATACCTTTATTCTCTTTGAGTAGTATATCAATAAGGGCTTTAACAGAAAAGCAGAACTAGTAGGATCTATATCTATATTTATCTTCTGTCTAATCTCCAAAACAGGAGATTTGTTATAGGTGCAGGGTCTCAAGCGAGCTGGGCAGGTAATGCTAATTGTTAGATACTCAATTAACAGTTGAATTTTGTTCAGTTGTGTTAAATCATTGGTAAGTGGGTACCAGCACTCCACTGGGAGACAGACATGAAGTGGCTGTGAGAAGAACAAACCAGGAGCACCAAGGCTGTGCAGGGGGCCGCGCCAGCCTTTCCCTGCCAGCACGGGCCCAGCTGCCGTGATGGCGATGCAGGCAGCTGGCACCATGGAAGCAGACACACACCTGCAGTCAGAAGGGAATGCAGGGAGCGGGGCTCCCCAGAGATTACAGAAGAAGTGACTTTATACACGGAAGTTACAGGAAGTAAGATACCGATTGTGAGGCTCAGGGATCAGGGGTGAAAGGTGCTGACTTGCTCAGGGAGTTCTGGGCTTCTGGAGACACACTGGCATTACTGAGTGAAGGGCAGAGGGCCACTAATACCCAGGCTACATTACCTTACAACGTGGCCTTGAGCAGGCTGATGATACAAATACATACGGCCGGTGGAAGCAAGCAGATGGTAGCCTAACAACTTTCTCTGATCCTACCTGACCTTGATTTTTACAGCTGTGCTTTCAAGTTCTCCAATGTATGTCATTTTCAGAGATGTCACTTATGATGGGACTAATGGGAGTTAATAAAATAACAATATTAAAAATACACTAGAAAAGTTTTCAAAAAGTCACGTCTGGGATTATGGGTTATTTTTGACTTAATCAAAGAGGTTAAATCAATCATTCTATGAAGAGGGATTTTTAGATTCATGGCAATTTATTCAAACTTCCTGAGTCAGCAAGAGAATCTACCTGAAGCTTCAGAAGCAGATTCTAGAGAGCCAATCCCATCAAACTATTAACCGTACAAGTCAGGAATGTACAGCTGAATGTTAAAAATAAAAATCTCTTTGTTATTACATGAGGATAAAGACACTTAGTCAACTGGAATGATTTATAGTAGAATCACAGGGAAGATCTCTGTGAGAAGAGAGAGCTTTCAGGAAATCTCACCAAAGAAGATTTTGATGGATTTTTTCCTAATTAGATCAGAAATTAATGGATGTTGTCAATAACTCTGAAAATAGAGAAAAGTTACAAAGTCAAAATTACTGTCTCCTACTATCCACATTATGTGCCTTCTTCTTCCTAAAAAATAGTAAATTTGACTTTAATAGACACCAAGGGCTAAGACATTTATGTTTTATGAATTATTCATAGTTTCACATTTTTCCATAAATATACATTCCTCTTTTCATGAAAATAATCTAAATTTGTTGATTGTGAGAACTGCTTCTTTTATAATGGCATTCTATCAACATGAATCACAAATTCTTGGTATTTAAAAAATTTATTTATTTTAATCATTTTAAATATGATTTTTATGTATTTAAGATTATAACATGATTATTTGATATACATATTCCTAGGGAAATGATGACTACAATCAGGCTAAGTAACATTGTGTGTGTGTGTGTGTGTGTGTGTGTGTGTGTGTGTGTGATGTGAGAGCAATTGACATCCGCTCTTTTAGCAAATTTCCAGTATTCACTGCAACATTATTTTATTATTTTGTTTTTTTCATTTTATTTTTCATTTTAATTGGAGGATAATTGCTTTATGATGCTGTGTTGGTTTCTGCCGTACTATAAAGTGAATCAGCTGTAAGGTTACATGTATCCCCTCCTTCTTGAGCCTCCTTTCCTCTCTTCATCCCACCCCATTACACTATTATTAGTAGAGCCATCATGCTGTACATTAGATCTCTACATTTATTTACCTACATAACTGCAAAGTCTTGTTTAAAGTAATCCAGACCCGATTCCCATGCAGCATGATTAATATTACTGAAACTATTTCTGATATTTATGATCTATTTCTTAGCAAGAGTTACGTGACTAATATGTTTCTGTGTATATACAGTCCCTCTATACTGGGAAGTTTGACATGACTGTAACAACCTGATTTTAAGGCTATTTTGTTAAGCTCTCCCCAAGGTCAGTGACTTTCTTAGGTCTTCGTCAAGTCTAAAAATAAATGACCCTAAAATTCTAACAAACAGGAAACTAAGTGCAAACTGGAAAGATGAACAGAGGGTTTCAAATATCCAGCTTCCTTCCCTCCAACCAGGGCTCATTCTTGGCATCTAATGTGCCACCTTCTAATTGCAGAGCCTTTGGCCTTGGATATTCTTTAGGTCTCAAAGTCTTAATGTCTTCCTGTCCTTTATACCAACTACTGGAACCTTGTTCATAAAAGAGTCATCACTTTCATCGAGTGGAATGAATATTTCTTTCCTTTCTTTTTAAAGCGTATTTGGCTGCACCAGGTCTTAGTTGTGGCACACAGGATCTAGTTCCCTGACCAGGCCCTTTGCACTGAGAGCTCGGAGTCTGAGCCACTGGCCTACCAGGTAAGTCCTGAATAAATATTTCAGTTGAACCAAATATACTTTGTTTTCAGTTACACTCTGAGGCAAAGCTCTCCCTCTGCAAGGCTCAGGCAACCCAAAGAGAGGCCTTGCCCTTATTATGCAGACATTAAGTGGGAAGACTGATCCCCATTCAGAAGGGTACTGCAACGTGGTAAAAGAAGAAAGAAGAACTAAAGAGCCTCCGGATGAGGGTGAAAGAGAAGTGTGTAAAAGCTGGCTTGTAACACAGCATTCATAAAACAAAGATCATGGCATTCAGTCTCATCATTTCATGGAAAATAGATGAGGAAAAAGTGGAAACAGTGACAGACTTTATTTTCTTGGGCTCCAAAATCACTTTGGATGGTGACGGCAGCCATGAAATTAAAAGATGCTTGCTCCTTGGAAGAAAAGCTACAACAAACCTAGAGAGCATATTAAAAAGCAGAGACATTACAGACTATATACAGACTGACAAAGGTCTGTATAGTCAAAGCTATGGTTTTTCCAGTGGTCATGCATGGATGTGAGAGTTGGGCCATAAAGGCTGAGCAACAAAGAAATGATGCTTTTGAACTGTGATGCTGGAGAAGACTCTTGAGAGTCCCTTAGACAGCAAGGAGATCAAGCCAGTCAATCGTAGAGGAAATCAACCCTGAACATTCATTGAAAGGACTGGTGCTTAAGCACCAATACTTTGGCCACCTGATGCGAAGAGCTGACTCATCCCTGATGCTGGGAAAGACCGAAGGCAGGAGGAGAAGGGGAGACAGAGGATGAGATGCCGTGACTGTGGTAACCCGATTTCAGGGCTGCCTGTTGAGCTCTCCCTGAGGTCCAGAAAGAATGCTGGCTCTGAAGGACCACAAAACAGAAGGACTATAAAGAGAAGGAGCATAAAACAATCTGGCTCTGAAGTTAGGATATGCCAGATTAGATGTCAGGGATGGCATCACTGACTCAATAGACATGAATCTGAGGGAACTCCAGGAGACAGTGAAGGGATAGGGAAGCCTGGTGTGCTGCAGTTCATGGAGTCAGAGATTACTTAGCGACTGAGCACTACAAAGAAAAAGAATACAGGGAAGGCCCTTAACTAACAACAAGACTAAGTAGAAGAAAAAGCTTGTCCCACAGAATCATCTAAACTTCTCTGATCATATTAACACCGGGTCTTTGTTTTAAAGATGGCTGGTGCTGTGTTTTGTTTTCTCTAGGGAACCATGTGAAATAAAATTTTTTTAAAAACCCATTGTTTTGCATCCCTTAAGACAACTGCTTTTACAAATGTGGTGTGTTAAAAAAAAGTTTATATAGTTTTCAGTTTATTGCCCATCTGTGACTCGATTTTGCTGAACTAATGAAAACAAACAAACAAAGAAAAAAACAATTTTGCAAGGTAGCAGGTCTTTTTATCTAGAAACCTCTCTCACATGACCAAGAAGAAAGTTTAATAATGAATGGCCTCCTCTTGACCCACTCAGTGAAGACAAGTTTTCATCTTGCTTGTTTTGGTTTGGGTACCTCACTCTTCTGACACTTTAGCGACACAAGACTTCAGAATTCAGGACTTATTTCTACCACGTTCAAGGACATTCTATAAGCACATCTGCCTGGAATAAATAATAAAACAGAAGAAGCTCCTGAATATCCCATGAAACACTGACTTCAGTCTGGACTGAACGATGCCATTATGCCTCTGTCTGAGCAGATGAAAATCTTACAGCACAACACCTAACTGATATTTCCAAGCAGGTAAAAATTCTGCCCAACATATCAAATCATTAATGTGAAACTATATATACAGGTTTCAGGGAGATATTGATGAATGGCCTCTGTATCTACTCCATTTATGTTACAGCTTTCACAAGGCACTGCTAAAAAATGTCATACTCAATGAAGCCATTCTAAACTGCTGCCAACTCCATCAGCTGTCTCTTGGATTCCCCCACACATATTTTAATCGGATGTCCTTCAGCCTCTCAAAGCAGCAACATGGTAAGGCAAAGGGGACAGTGAAGGGGAGGGGATTCCATATTCATGGGCTGCACAGATCAGAGGAAGCAGAGGACATTTATTAGTATACTGCTTTCCTGTTTAAAAATCCAGCATTAACAGTGTGTAAACATAAATCTCAAATTGTCTACCCAGGTTAATACAAAAGAATCGTGTGTGTCTGTGCCCACTATTTGGAACCTTGCAAGGCCTGGAGTGGACAGTGAACAGGGTCACTCTGACCCCAAAGCATCTAGCCCTTTACAGCAGGTCCTGTACTTTGTTGAGCCCTGAATTTCAAAAAGTCATTCATCTGAAATGCAAATATAAACGCTGCTTCTACAGGTTCAACAACATGACCGTGGCAACTGGGTCTGGATTTCAATCCCGGGCACCATTATTAGGGTTGAGGAGAGTCATCCTAGGGGAGATAATTGTAAGCCTGTCCTCAGGGACACTCGAGTCCATCTCATGGATCAATTTCATTGAAAGAAAGTATGTAACTGTAAAGGTTAAGTTTGATGGCCATGGGGTTTCTATTTTTGGCTGACTACCTGAGTTCATCTGGGATAAAGATGAACTTTAACAAAGTTAAGAACCCTATGTTATAACATGATACTAACCATTTTCTAAGCATTTATATAAGATACACCCTAAATCTTAAACTATTCATATTTAGGTTTAGCACAGATTCCCATGGTGGGGTAGGTACAGTGATTATGCTAATCTTCCTGTCTGTTGGTAAAGAATCACCTGCAATGCAGGAGACCTGGGTTCAATCCCTGGGTTGGGAAGATTCCCTGGAGAAGGGAAGGGCTACCCATTCCAGTATTCCGGCCTGAAGAATTCCATAGACTGTAGAGTCTGTGGGGGTCTCAAAGAGTCAGACATGATTAAGTGACTTTCACTTTCACTTTCCTGTCTGCAGCCTTCACATGCATTAGGTAGCTTTTAAACCCCACAATGGGCTTCCCAGGTGGAGCTAGTGGTAAAGAACCTTACCTGCAATGCAGGAGATATGGGTTCAATCCCCAGGTCAGGAAGATCCCCTGGAGGAAGAAATGGCAACCCACTCCAGTATTCTTGCCTGGAGAATCCCAAGGACAGAGAAGCCTGGTGGGCTACAGCCCATGGGGTCACAAAGAGTTGGACACAACTGAGGATCTGAGCACAAAAGCAAAAATCCCCACAATGCCAGTCCACAATATGGCAATGACAGACTGGAAAGTAATACTTTTTTTTTTTTCCTGTCTATGATGTGATTTCCTTACCTTATAAAATCCTATTTAATGATTAGTCCTGCCTAATGTATAAGGTGTTTTATTAGCAACAATCCACTTTGAAACTTGATAGAATGTCTTTTTAAAATATTTTCTTCTTGATGTAGACCACTTTTAAAGTCTTTATTGAATTTGTTACAATACTGTTTCTGTTTTATGGTTTGTGGCCATGAGGCATGTGTGATCTTAGCTCCCTGACCAGGCCTCGAACCCATACCATCTGCACTGAAAGGTAAAGTCTTAACTCCTGAACCACCAGGGAAGTCCCTACAATGCCTTCTGAAAAGTAATCTGTGGGAGATTCAATCTTTTACATTTCCATAAGGATGTAGTTCCTTTTATTCAAATCAAAGTATGGTTTTAAACATTTCCAGCTCAAGTAGTAGGACATGGGAATGCTGTCCAGAGCTAGACAATCACCCTTCTGGCTACCGTCTCCTGAGTGTCCATTCTGGTTCCATGTGCTTTCTCCATCACCCGTGATGCACAGGCTCAAATTTACATCGGGGATCACTCGTAGAGTTTAGAAGCTATCACTGGAGAAGTGCACCGATTTTCTTCTGCAGTCAGATCATCACTGCTATTGCAACTATCATAGGTACTGCCAGCTAATGCCTAAAGAGGGCTTGGGGAAAAAAGTAATTTAAGAAAGATTTCTTAGAGGAGGAGAAAGAAGATGTGCCTGGAGAGTTAAGGATTGAAAGGAGTTCCTGTGATGGGTTGCAGACAGGGGTGGAGAGTCAGTTCTGAACAGCTCTAACAGGCTGACAAAACCTCAGGGATCTGAGTGGATGAAACCTGAAACGCCTCCAGGATGACTTTTATTAAAACTCTAACTTGGGCAAGTTACAGGCTCCTTTGTATTAAACTTCTAGCATGGTCTCTATACTCTTAGGCACATGGGAAGTCAGAAGGTGTTTCTCACCCTTTCTCACTGCGACAACAGCTTATAAATCCTGTTATCCAAAGAGAGAAATGGCATGCAAAATATACAATAGACTAGTTGAAGGCCCCTCATTAACTGATCTCAGACCCTTGAAACTGAAAAGTCATTTAGTCGTGTCCGACTCTTTGTGACCTGTCTTGTCCATGGCCTGCCAGTCAAGTTCCTCTGTCCATGGAATTCTCCAGGCAAGAATACTGGAGTGGGTTGCCATTCCCTTCTCCAGGGAATCTTCCTGACTTAAGGATAGAAGCCGGATCTCCCATACTGTGGGCAGATTCTTGTTTAATGATCTTAGACCCTTAGACACTGAATATCATGTTATGCTCATGCAACTATTTGCTTGAGTTCATTCAGAATGGTGAAGCCCGGCTACGTCAAGACCAAGCGCAAAGCCCACTGTTTAATAATCTGCGTGCAGGCTCTGCCACCTTCCAGATTCCACCTGTTTAATTTGTGTTCCTGGTTCCCTCCTTCTCATTTCAGTGTATCCAATGCAGAAAAGAGGAAAATGAACTCGTAATGAAGTCCATGAACCCCAGTGCGCACCAGCTGTCTCTAGAGAGCATTTGAGAGAAAACTATGCAAGCTTTAAATTGTTCCTCAGAATTTAATTATTGAAAAGCACTTGAAAATCTTGGTTTGGGGGATGCTATCCACCCATCAGTGCATTTTTATGACTTTCCAAAAAAGCTATTCTCAGGAACTGTGCAAAGACGTTAAGTTGAGTCTACACAGTACGTTTTTTACAAACATTCATTGAGTGTTCAGTAGGTCTAGGAACTGGGAACAGGAAATATAGAGATCAATTTTTTTAATTAGATTGTTTCACACAGCAACAGACAAAATAATTATGACACAATCAGTTATGTACTACATTAGTTATCCAACAGAGGATGATATTAAGGAAAAAAGAAAACAAACCCTGGTGTTAGCATTTCCTGTCCTAAAAGAAAGAAGTCATTGTTGTGTGTTTCAAAGGTGAACTGAAGGGGATTCATGCCAAGGGCCAAAGAATTGATGCTTTCAAACTGTAGTGCAAGAGAAGACTCTTGAGAGTCCCTTGGACTGAAAGGAAATCAAACCAGTCAATTCTAAAGGATATCAACCCTGAATATTCATTGGAAGGACTGATGCTGAAGCTGAAGCTCTAATACTTTGGCCACCTGATGCGAAGAGCTGACTGATTGAAAAAGAGCCTGATGCTGGGAAAGGTTGAAGGCAGGAGGAGAAGGGAGTGACAGAGGATGAGATCATTGGATGGCATTGCTGACTCCATGGACATGAGTTTGAGTGAACTCCGGGAGATAGTGAAAGATAGGGACATCTGATGTGCTGTAGTCCACGGGATCGGAGAGAATCGGAAACAAGTGAGAGACTGAACAACAATGCTAGATTTGGACTGACCAGGAAGAGGGGTGAAATGGAGCCACATTTTTGAGTGGAAAAAGTAAAAAAGGCTGGAAACCAAATCTGAGCTTCTTACAAGCCTTGGGCACTGAGGAAGGAAATGCAGACAAGTGTGCCTCTGGCCTCGTGTGCCTTAGGTGATAGGATGACAGAAGGACAGCTGTGATGTGGCATCTGTGGTCAGCATTGTGGACCAATGAGAGGTGCCCAAGGGACAGATGGTGGAGACCACACGAGGCTAGGAGCATCGCTTTTCCTGCCAACAAGTCAGTCTCTTGTATATCTCATGGTTGGAGTGGGAAGGTTCCATGATAACTAAGATTAATTACTCTGTCCTTCAGATAGAAGGGGGCCTCTGAACATGTTAGGTATGACTGGAGGAGAAAAAATTTGAGAGACTTTGATTTCTCTTGCACTTGGGGTTTGGATAAATGAAACCTCTTCCAGCCACTCTTCTTTGTTCCTCTTTAAAAATCCTGGCAGTGTCGGGTGTGTTTCCCTGAAACACACCTTCTGACAGTGCTCATCTAGCTTTTGGTGGACTTGGTCTGCTGACCCAGCCGGCGCTCCCTGACTGCCAGCAACAGAAATTCAACCCGAATGCATTTAAGCAAAATAACCTCCCCGAAACAAAGGATCTCGGGGGCTCAGTAAATTGATGAGATGTGAGAGAAGTGAGGCAAGAAGCAAGGCAGCTGCAGAAGCAAGAAGCAGAGACATGGTCCCAAACGTCCAGGGCTCGTTCAGAGACAGAGTCGATACTGGGCATTTCAGTCTTTTCGTTCCTCTAAGTTTCAAATCCCAGAGAAGAAACCCCCAACTGGCCTAACTGGAGTGAAATGATCACCTTTTTGCTATGATGAGGACCCTGACAGTCCTGGCTTCCAGACTGATTCTAATACATTAGAAACATTTCTTCAAATTGAAGTCAGGGTGTTGTTTGGAAAGAGAAATATTGATGGTGCCTGAGTTAAAGAGAAGAACTCTGCAGCACATATTCGTGGCTTTGCTTCACCATCTTCCTACACCGTCCATCCCCACCCCACACCCGGCCTACTATCCACCGCCACAGGCTGGTTTCCCTGCTCTTCTCTTCCTATTTTCTACACGTGACAGAATCGCAGCATTAACATACTCTTCTCATCATGCTCAATGTTCTGTATCCTGGAAAGTGAAAGTCCCTCAGTCACGTCCGACTCTTTGTGACCCCCTGGACTGTACAGTCCATGGAGTTCTCCAGGCCAGAATACTGGAGTGGGTAGCCTTTCCCTTCTCCAGGGGATCTTCCTGACTCAGGAATCAAACCGGGGTATCCTACATTGCAGCCGGATTCTTTGCCAACTGAGCTATCAGGGAAGCCCAAAACTGTTATAATAATAAAGCTAGACAATGTGGGCAAAAGACAAGAGCATGGTATAGCTTGAACTCTGAAATAATACACTAAATAATACTGCTATCTCAAGTCAATTCACTTGAATGCCATCTTTTCTTGGAACCTTCTAGGTTCTGAATTGTGTGAGCAAATTCTGTGCAGCCTCTGGTGGAGGCAGTGCACTGGACCAGGGAAATCTCCACTCTCTATGGGCCCCGTGGTTTTCTCCAGTTCCCAAATTCCAGCTCGCTAGATACCCACCCTGCAGTCTCTCTCTGGGACAAGGACACTTGTGTCTGAGTCAGTATAAAGGTACACTGTCCCTGGGGTCTGTGAGGCTGTGCCAAGGCCAGAATATTCAGGAGCTGATGTTTAGAAAAAAGTTGAATGCGTTTAGGTCAGGCATTGGAAAGACTGGTGAATAGTTTGAGTTGATGACCACCTATTTAACTACTTTCACAGTCAACTTCCCCTAAGGGTTAGCAGGAGGTACTGTTCTAGGTTCTTCCCTTTGACCTACACTGCCCTGTGTGGGATGAGCATGTCTCTTTTCCAGTAACTTAGCCCTGCACGTGTGCTAAGTCACTTCAGTTGTGTCTGACTCTTTACAACCCCATGGACCCCATGGAGCCCTCCAGGCTCCTCTGTCCAAGATTCTCCAGGCAAGAATACTGGCGTAGGTTGCCATTTCCTCCTCCAGGGGATCTTCCCAACCCAGAGATCGAACCGACATCTCTTACATTCCCTGCATTGGCAGGCAGGTTCTTTACCACTAGTGCCACCTGAGAAGCCCTACCACATTCCTAACCTGAACAAGGTATTTCTACCAGGATGCCCTCATCTCCTTCTTAGTTTCTTGGCTCCAGAGGGAAGTCTGTAAACCCATGATGGACTAGAAGTCTCCACCACTTTCAGCTAAATTGACATTATAAGGCATGGTGAGTCCAGAGTCCACCACTACTAACTAAACCTGCTTTAGTCAAACTGTGTTAGTATCGGGATGAGAGGACTTTCTGGTGGTCCACTGGTTAGGAATCCACCTGCCAGTGCAGGGAACATGGGTTTGATCGCTGATCCTGGAAGATCCCACTTGCCAGGGAGAGGCTAAGCTTGCATGCCACAAATCCTAAGGCCCACACGCCTTAGAGCCGGTGCTCCACAACAAGAGAAGCCACTGTAATGAGAAGCCTGCACACTGCAAAAAAGACTCAGCACAGCCAAAAATAAATTAAAATTTTAAAAAAGGACTGAGAACCACACAATGAGAAGGAAACACCTGAAAACACTGGAGACATTCTTAACAAATTCAAGTTGATCAAACTCCCTTCTGTACTTCTTTTTCTTTTTTTGTGTGTAACAAAATAGTTTCTGCTTTTCTTAAAGACAATTTTTTGCTAAACAATTTACTATGTGTAGCTTCCTTTCAGTCAAACCTAAGATTCATTTTTGAATATGTTCAATTGGAGTTCCGCTCCTAAGGTGCCACCAAAGCTGCTCTTATAAGATAAATGATAACTTCCATGTTCAAAACCCAATTGATTCTTCTCCATCCTCTTCTTAGTTGCAATTCAGAGATGAATGCTCCACTGTTTTGAAGTGGTCAGCCTCTTACTTTAGCCCCTCTTTCTCCCTCATGCTCAGTCGTGTCCAACTCTTTGTGACCCCAAGCACTGTGGCCCGCCAGGCTCCGCTGTCCTTAGGGATTCCCCAGGAAAGAATACTGGAGTGGGTTGCCATGCCCTCCTCGAAGCGTTCTTCCCACCTCAGGGATCGAACCCAAGTCTCCCACGTTGCAGGTGGGTTCTTTACCGACTGAGCCCCAGGGCAGCCCTCGCCTTAATAGGTTCCCTTTCCTTTCCCACTCTGCATCTGCCCCCTCAGGATTTGATGCTAGGTCCTTGTAGCTTTAGTGATTTCATCCATTTCTGGTGCTTTTAAAGGTCATGTGTGTGCGTGGACCACAACAAGAGGTCTGTTTCTGCCTCAAACCTGTTCTCTGTATGCCAGGGTTATTTATCAAATAGATAGGTGACTTTTGCATTTGAAGTCAGAGGTACATCTCAAACAACCTGGCACAAGATGGAAATCTGAATCTTCGTTTCTTCCTCATGCTCGTTTTCTAACCTTTCCCACCTAATTAAATGGTATCAATCAAGTCATTTGCTTAAATCAGAAATAGCATCATTCTGATTCTTCCTTTTCCCAACTCCCCAATCCAATGCGTCAGTAAATCCTATCAATATCAATTTTACTTGCAAAACTATCTCAAATATATCAATTTATCTTTACTTTTAATACCATTATATTAGTCCAACACATACTCATCTCTTTCCTGGTCATGAAGTGTGAAGAGGACTATTTTTTTCTTACCTGCAAGTCCCTTTTCTACTAGCTGGCTTTATTCTTTGAAAAAAGAATTTTTTTTAAAGAGAGCTTGGGAATGGGATATTTTCTTATTTATTTTTGGTCATACTCATCTTCTAATGTTGAGTCAAATCCCACATTGAGAAGGACTATTTCATTCTTTAATCCAATTTTCTGTTGGTAGGCAGGGCTGTGTTCCCTCCCTGTTATTTGGCCTGAGGTTAAACTGTCAACCTAGGCGTCCACCAGAGACTCCTAGACACTCATAGGCAAGTCTGACTCAGGGCTGATGGGCACAGCTGTGTTCCTTCCTTCCCTTATGGCAGAAAGCAAAGAGGAACTAAAGAGCCTCTTGATGAAAGTGAAAGAGGAGAGTGAAAAAGCTGGCTTAAAACTCAGCATTCAAAAACTGAAGATCATGGCATCCGGTCCCATCACTTCATGGCAAATAGATGGGGAAATAATGGAAACAGTGACAGACTTTATTTTCTTGGGCTCCAGAATCACTGCAGACAGTGGCTGCAGCCATGAAATTAAAAGACACTTATTCCTTAGAAGAAAAGCTATGACCAACCTAGAGAGCATATTAAAAAACAAACATCACTTTGCCAACAAAGGTCTGTCTAGTGAAATCTATAGCTTTTCCAGTAGTCGTGTATGGATGGGAGAGTTGGACCATAAAGAAACCTGAGTGCTGAAGAATCGATACTTTTGAACTGTGGTACTGGAGAAGACTCTTGAGAGTCCTTTGGACTGCAAGGAGATTAAATCAGTCCATCCTAAAGGAAATCGGTACTAAATATCCATTTGAAGGAATGATGCTGAAGCTGAAGCTTCAATACTTTCGCCACCTGATATGAAGAAATGACTCCCTGGAAAAGACCCTGATGCTAGGAAAGATTGAAGGCAGGAGGAAAAGGGGATGACAGAGGATGAGATGGTTGGATGGCATCACCAACTCTATGGACATGAGGTTGCGCAGGCTCTGGGAGTTGGTGATGGACAGGGAAGCCTGGTGTGCAGAAGTCCATGGAGTCGCAAAGAGTCAGATACGACCAAGTGACTGAACTGAACTGATTTCATTCTTAAAAAAAAAAAAACATTTTTATACCTGGGCAACTCAAGATTCAGGGAAGACAAAGCCATCCATGAAACTATATGGCTTGGAGAAGAAGTTACTTTTTTACTTTTATGAGCCTTCTGAGGGAAATAAAAGGGGTGGAAAACAAGTTTAACTACTTTTGTATGTCAGATAATGCATGGGAACTGTGTCACAGGTGCATTCATATAGGATTTGAGATTCACAGTTTACTAGTTTGAATGGAAATCCATCTTTGTGATCATCTAATTTAAAGGTCATGATTTAGAAATGAAACAACTTAACTTTAGGGACTAAGGACTCAGAGTCCCACAGTGAATAAATGGGATGGTAGGGATGGAGGGACTCCTGGGGTTACTGCTCTTTCCAAAATGTTTTGCTGCTTCCATTGCAAGTAACATTATGAGGTTACTTTGTAGTATAATAGGTAAAGGAAATAAATACTTAACAAAAATATTGTTTCCATCAACATTCAAGGCATAGTTGTGGGCACTTTATGTATGTTAACTTTTAAATTCTTCCCCCTTCAAAAAGAATGTCTAAATTAAAATTACTATCCGGATTGTGTGTGCATGTGCATGCACGCTCAGTCATGCCTGACTCTTTGTCACCAATGGACTGTAGCCCACCAGGCTCCTCTTTCTATGGGATTCTCCAGGCAAGAATATGGAGTGGGTTGCCATTCCATTCTCAAGCAGATCTTCCTGACCTAGAGATCAAACCTGCATCTCCTGCATTGGCAGGCAGGTTCTTTACCACTGAGCCTCCTGGGAAGCCCTGAGATAAGGAAACCAAGGTCTAGAGAGTTCCAAATATTGCTCAGTGGTAACACCCAGCATCAACACTGTTATTTAAACTAGGATATAATGGAGTTCTTCTGTTTTTGTTGTTGTTATTGAGCTGCCTGAAGCTCATTGTCTATTTTGAAAACTAACTCTCTTACACCATACACAAAAATAAACTGAAATTAAAGACTTAAATAAAGAGCCTTTTTGTAAACCACTCTTTCTCTGCATTATTTTAATCCCCCCATCAACCCAGATGTCACCTGGAGACACACTGTCACTGGTGACAAATTCTATTGCACCAGTGATAGGAAGGGACTTCCCTGGTGGCTCAGACAGTAAAGAATCCACCTGCAATGCAGGAGACCTGGGTTTCATCCCTGGGTTGGGAAGATTCCCTGGAGAAGGGAATGGTAACCCAGTATTCTTGTCTGGAGGATCCCATGGACAGAGGAACCTGGTGGGTTACAGTCCACGTGGTCACAAAGAGTTGGACACGGCTCAGAGACTAATACTTTGACCCTCCTTGTGATAGGTAACTCCTAACTCTTCTGAAGTTTCTTCTGGGATCCTACATGTTGGTAACTATTTAATCTCCCCAGACAGATACCTTCCCCTCATTCATTCACAGAGTCCCAAGCGGAGAAGGCTTTTTCTGGGGCAGTCATTTACTGAGCCTGGTAGCTGATGGACATGAGTGTGTCACATTGCAAGACAAGCCACAAACATCACAGCGGGTCACTGTCAGGCAGATGGTATCTTAGGAAGGCCCTGAGTGACTCTTTCCAGCTGAGAGTCCCAGGGCCCCCACCCTCCTCATCCTAGTGGGCTTCTCTCCAGTTCTAGAAACTTGGAACTTCTAATTTATTGTGTAGGGCAATTTCATCCTCTTTCTTTCACAACTTTCTTTCTTAGCATGCCTTGAGGGTGATACTGTCGCAGCCAAATGTTCCAGCATTTCGTTTCGCTCAACAAAAGGTTACCTGCTCCAAAGAGAAATGACACCCCTGTAGGGGGTAGAAGCTGCCATCACCTGTGATTTTCAAAAACAGTCTTTCTCTTTCCCTCTCCCTCTGCTTCTCTTTCTTCCTTCAGCTATGCTTTTTGTAAACTGATCAGGTAGGAATAGCTACCTTTAAGCAGAGAAGAGATCGAAGTTCAGAAAGGTTAAGTGACTTGCCCTTCTATGGACAGAATCTTTCTCTCCATCTCTTGTTCTCAAAGTTTTCCCATTAACTCCATGCTCAGAAAACAAAGGAGCATGGTTCCATGTTAGGTTTAAATTGTCTATTTTTAGAACAAAAACTTCCAAACCCAATGCTCTTAAAACTAGCTTTCCTTTCTGCTTATCCTCCATCAGCAGTTTCAAGATCAAAATTTTTGCATGAACTGTCATAAATCTGTACCTATTCTCACACCTTCTCAACATCCTACTCATCTTTCATGTAAATGTATATCTAATCTTTTCTGAAATTAATGTTGTGGGAAAATAATTTGACAGCAAATTTGTAAATGTAAAATTATGAGATTTATCTCATGCTTCCAGAATCACCAATTCTCTAAAGTATTTATCTTTTTGAATGCAGCTGTTCAAAATCTATAATTTTTATTTTAGCCATACCCCAAGCACTTGATTCAGCTATATCACTCTTATAATTTGTATATGAGATAGGCAATCAACAAATGAATACATTATTGTTGCAAAAAATAAAAATAAATCATTCAAAAGTGGTTCATCCCCACCCACAGTCAAACCCACTCTGTTCCCAGAATTATTTCTCCTGTCTGCTGTGTTGCCTTCTATGATTCTGCTGAGAGCTTTCTAAATAAGCATTTATGCACAGTCACACATACACAGCTTATATTTGTGGGGTCTGAAAGTACTAATTTTGTTATTTTTACATAACTAAGATCACACATTAGAAATGTTTTGCTTTAAAAAAAAAATCTACAATAGGCCTTTGAGCCCTTTCCATATTATTTTAAGAAGAACTTCCTTCCATCGTCATCTTTCTCCAAATTTGAGATGAGAGACCTCCTAAATATTGCTCCTCCTCACTGTCAATGTGATCTTTACAAACACAAATATGATGGTGACCTCCTTGATCAAAACCCTCCAGTGGTTTCCCAATGCAATTAAAATACAATCCAAACTTCCTCCCTTGGCTTCTGAGCCCCTCCAGGCTCTCTATCTTTTTCCCCACGAATTTATCTCCTGATTGGAGCCTGGTGGGCTACAGTCCACGGGACTTCACAGAGTTGGACAAGACTGAGCAACTAAGCCCAGCACAGCACAGCACAGCCTTTCACTCTTGCCTTGCTTTTGTTCGAAGATTCCACTGACAGTGCTCTTTGTTCTAACTGGAATCCTCTTCCCCAAACTTACCTCACTCTTTGCTCAAATGTTCATGTCTCCAAAAGCCCTTCTATGGGCAGCATCTGACTCTCCATCTCTTGTTCTCAAAGTATTCCCATTAACTCCAATGTTACTGTTTATTATTGGGTTGGTCTGTTATTGCTGGTCTCCCTCATTCAAAGGTCATCTCTTAAAGTACATGCAGACTCTTTATCTTGTTCACTCTCATCTCCCCAGAAGCCAGGACTGGGCCTGCAGGTTCACAAATAAAGGACTGACTGAATGATTCAGTCTCGTCTTTGTAACTGCTGCATAGTATTCCACTGAATGTCTTTATCTGCTTTGTTAATCAGTTCCCTCTGTAGCACATCTGCTTGTTTGCTGTGCTGTTACAGGCAAGGCTGTGGTGAATATTGAGAGAAAACTTTCATTTGGAGGGAGCAGGAGAACCTTCTGTATTAGCCTGCAAAGGTTTGATTGTTTGACCTGAGTGCTGTTTGGGAGAAGACCGTTCTGTTGGCTTTCTAATAACTCACCCAGCTATTGTTTTGCCTGGTTTTCTGTATATGAGTTTTCTTTTACAATCAGAAGGTAGGAGAGAGGCAGAAACAGATGAACAGAGAGACAGTTTCTGAACCACATAATTTGCCCCAGCCAAAACCTCCGACCCAGGAGGCACTGAGGAGGAGGTGAGCTCTGGACGCCCTGGTGCTCAATTTCTCTGTCTGCTGGAGTGAGGGTGTGGCCATCACCTGTTTATATCTCTTTAAAAGGATCATTTACCCAGCAAATAGCCACTTAGGATTCTCTCTATTTGATGAATGAAACTAAAAATTCTAAGTCTGGCTGTTCATTATGGCTGAGAAAAGCAGTTAATGAGGAAAAAAAAAAAGGGTTTGAGTTGGAGCGAATCAGTGCACTTAAGAATCCTATCTCTATAAACACAAGCCCTTGTAGCCACTGCAGATTCCCCATTGCATCTGCCCTGAGCTCATCTTCAATAACTTAGCGAAGTTTTCATCAGTCAAGGATGTAATTCCACCTATGTTTGTTTACTATTCCAACCCATCCCACTTAACCAGCTGATGAATCCTCCCTTTCTCCTTGACTTCTATGATCCGTGGGTTTCAGGATTTATACCCTAGTTTCACACTCTCTATCACACCCCCCAATTTAACAACTCAGGTGGTAGGGGAAAGAACAATTTCTTTCAAAAAGAAGGAAATATATTGTTGAACTCTGCGCACACACACACATCCATTGGACAGTTTTCATTGGGATAGTTAGGCATATTATTTCACACCTGAAATTAAACAGTGTGATGGGACCAGGTCCGTGGGGGTAAATCTCATTACCTTTCTAATCAAACCAATGAACAGAAAGGACCTGACTATTCTTAATGGAGAAATTAAAACTACCTCTGGCTTGGAGGGAATTAACTACAAAAAGATGAGAAAATTACTGCTATTGTACCAAATTCAGTTAAATTCTTAGCAAGAGTTTTTTGCACTTAGGTCAGAATTATGATACAAATACCCCCAAAATTAGCCACATTGCTTTAGGCAAGTGACTTTACTCATGTGAAATGAGTTACTTGACCATTAAGACTCCAACTATGTCTAAAACTTTTTACATAAATGTCTACGTTTTGGAGCTACTTAAGACATAATGTTAAAGATGTACACGTTTCTAATCTGAGAGAGTTTGAGAAAAGAATCTCTTGGCAAAGACATGTTTTTCCATCTATTTGTGTTACACTATTTCCAATTCAGTGAAAGTACACCAACCTAGACCCAGACTCATGCCCTAGTTACAGAAGTAAAGATTCAGTCTGTTATTACTTTAAAGGAAGAAAGTTGTCGGAACCAAGGACTTCTTTCCAGTTTCTAAGTGGATAGAAAGTGTAATTGCACCTCTTGATGTTATTGTTATTTATTGATTTATAGCCCATGCTTCGCAAGATTAAAAGAACTGCGGAATTTCAAGCAACACTTTCTCCCTCCTAAGACTTGCTTATTATCTTTCCAGCAGTAGCTGGTTCCAAAGGTTAAGTATGTACAGCTCTGAGTTCTTTTTGATGTGAGAATCAATCCACTATCATCCACTGAACTGGACTTAAGGGGAAGCTGAAATTTAAAATCTAGGCATACACTCCAGAGTGGAAGACTTCCCCAAGTTGTCATTTATGTGATGGGTATTCTGCTGAGGATTTAAATTAAGACAGGACTTCACTGCTAGTGCAAGTGACTCTTGTAAGAGAAAATAATTTTCCTCTCGAAGCAAAGTCACTATGGATGTACATTATAGACCTGTTATCTTTACTTAGACTGTGAGCTCCTCAAGGGCAAGGCCGATGATTTATTCATGTCTGTGTCCTCAAAGAGTTTCGTGCCTGACATACAGCATCATAAGTGATTTTGAACCAATGGCTCATAAGTTCTTTCCTGACATGGCACCGTACTGATGCATAAAAGGCAAATGGCCTAGTGAACAATATATACTTTATAATACAAAAAAGATAAATACAAAAGATAATGTATAGTATCTATACAGATATATAACTTTTATATATTATAAAATGTATAGTATTTTAAATATATAATAATGTTATATATCATGTGAATATATATATATACACACACAGAGACGTAAGATACAGCCTAGTATTAAGCAAAAGATGGAAATAGATCATTATAGCAGGCTAACTTAAATTAAAAATACATAAAAATGGAGCCAACATGTGATAAAAATTTTGAGGCAATATTATCGGAAGGAATATTTTTAACAAGAGTGGTAATTTTCTATCAAAACTGTGTGTCAAATATTATCAAATATCCTTTTTAAAAAATAAGAATATTCCTTTTTAAGAGTCAATAGATTGAATTATATTAGTAAGGTTCTTTTATGTCAAACAACTTTTGATTTCTTTCCAAGTATTATTTATTAATAGTGTGCAATATAAATTTGAGTTGCAATGGTTTTTAATTAAACTTTATATGAATATTCTAGTTGAGATTGGTCTTCACAATTCCGTTAGGCTATTTTCCTAATCTAATTTACTTTTAGGGTTATGCTAGTTGTACAGTATTAATGGGAAAGCTGGAATTTCTCTATGTTCTAGAACTTAATATTGAATTTAGTATTATCATTCTTTGAAGGCCTGATAGACTTCATCCCTAAAACTATCTGGGCTAAGGATTTTATTTGCAACTAATCATCACTGCAAATTTATCTCTGCAAATAAAATATGTGTATTTTAATTAAATAACAGTCTAGAGACATGCATAGCATGAATATAACACCTCCTGTTGTTTCCAGTAGATTCTGTGTGTTCCCACCATGAATACTTCTTTAGTAAATAAACAGAATCCACTGGAACTCTTATCATTAAAGACCAAACAAAGAAAGATGACTTTTAAATTTTTAAATAAGATTTATAATTTCAGTAATAATCTTTATTTTCTAAAAATTCAAATGTGTTTCCTGTAATGCATTACCTATTTCAAAACTAACATTTTAAACCAATTTGTTAAACTCACTTATAAAAAATTACTCAGGAAATAGATGTCCATATGAAATTTATCTCTGCAAATACAGTAGAAAGTTTAATGAAATATCATTATAGAGATATGCACAGCACCTCAGATTTATAATCTCTGAAAAATAATGTCTTTCATCTTGATTTTCAAATGTATTAACATGGAATGGTGTAGATCATGGTCTTGTGCTCAGTCACTTCAGTTGTGTCAGACTTTTTGTGACCCTATGGATTGTAGCCCACCAGGCTCCTCTGTTCATGGAATTCTCCAGGCAAGAATAGTGGAGTGGGTTGCCATGCCCTTCTCCAGGGGATTTTCCTGACCCTGGATGGAACTCACATCTCCTGTGTCTCCTGCATTGCAGGTGAATTCTTTATCCAGTGAACCAACTTGGAAGCCCCACAGTGAGGTCTCACCTTTCATTTTTCATATGTCTATGACTTTATTCTCAATAGTATTTCAAAATTTTTCTAATTGTTGACTATTTTTATAGTTTGTGGATTCTTTCTTTTAATACTATGAATATTTCACTCCACTCCCTGTGGTTTGCATACTTTCTGAGGAGGAAGGTACGTATTTTTTACTGAGATGGAAAAGAAATAATGGCACATCCACATAACCTGATGTAGTCAAAAAAAAAAAGGAAAGAAATGTAGATCTGTATATATTGGCATGTAAATATTAACATTTAAATTAAAGATGCTTACAGTTAAAGAAGGAAAGCAATTTCCCAAAGACTATGCTTATATATGTTGCTACACAATTTAAATATAGCATATAAATATATATTATATGTATTAATAATATGTGTTTATGTTCATACATGCTAACACAAATATGCATTTTAATGTCTGGGATTATGTCAATCAACCTGTTAGCAGTATTTAACTTTAATATTTATTTACTTATGGCTGTGTCAGGGCTTAGCTGTGATGTGTGGGCTTAGTTGTCCCATAGCATACGGGATCTTAGCTTCCCTACTGGGGATTGAACATGTATCTCCTGCATTGGAAGATAGTTTCTTAATCATTGGACCACCACGGAAGTCCCAGTATTTAATTTTAAATAATTGTTTACAGAAGATGATGTGTTGAAAAGATATATTTTCACTTCATGTATTACTGTATTTCACTTGTTTGTGTGAAGACCACGCATTATGTTGATGATGATGATATCAAGCAGTGTCCATTTTGAAAACATAAATAAACAGAGTCCTAAAGTTAGACATCCTAAACTGACAACTCACTTCCAAACCTATTTCTGCCGGAGAGAACAGAACTCAAGAATCACCTCAGCAGAATAACTCCTGGGTTGACAGCAAATGGATAGTAGTGAGCTGGACTCTGGAACTCCCAGGAAAATAAAAACCCACATTTGATCTTACTGGAGATCAAGGACAGGAAACAAGGACACCATGTGCGGAGAATCCTGTCCCAGAGAGCCACCTCACCAGAAGGGTCACCCCAGAGAGAGCTGACCACAGAGTAGAAGGCCGTGATGCAGATTCCATGATAGGATTTATGGAAGCAAGGGAAAGCAATCATTCAAGATTCATACATATTATGCACAAATAGGCTTCCTATAAGGCTGAAAGTAACCATCACCATGCATGATCTTTAGGGGATACAGATAAACTATAGAATTCTGCAGGATTACATGTATCCAGAACTTAACCATTATTAACTAATCATATTTTCTAATTTTTAAAACATTAATCAAAACCAAAAATACCAAACAGACATTAAGTGAAAAAAAATCACAGTATATCTAGTTTAGATTTTCCCTTTCCCCCTCCACTCCCTCCAACTTCACCCGACCCAGGATTATGGTAAAGAGATACCCAAAATAACTGGAACTTATGGTGCCACAGCTGTCCATTATACAAGGAATAAATAGATACAGACTCTGTCGGATTTATTTTTTACCCTAATGCCTTTCTGGACTAGTGTGTAGTTTCTTACCCCAATATATTTTCCAGTTGAGCAGATTCCTCAAATAATTTTTGTATTGTAGAAACGGACAGGTGTGGGGTTTATTTGTGCTGCAAATAAGTATTTTCTTTCAAGTAGGAAAAGGAGTGGAAAGCCATTTACTTGTTGAAAAGCAATTCAATTTCCTTGGTGACTGTCAAACAAGCCAGGGATGAAATTGATCAATTTCAGAAAAGTAATGAAAAGAATTGTCTAGGGAGTATAAAGGGTCTATTTTGGGAGAAAATCAGTATGTAGATAGACTTCAAGCTAATAAAATTATGGCCAAACTGAGTAACAACAATTTTTTATATCAACGTCATTATCAGAAAAATATTTATTGGGTCTCTTACTACGCATAGTATAGATCTGAGACCACATTCTTTGCTGTTTCTGATATGCCAAAGTCCTCATGTCATGCTTAGCTTTTCTAGTTATTTCAATTCACCTATGCAGCACTCATGTGATTTCTGCTGCATAAGAGGTAAACTGTGAGTCTATGTGTGTGGAGGTTTGTATAGTGAGGTAGTGTCAGCTACGGGAAAGAGGGAAAAAGGCAGTTAACAACTGGGTAGAAAAACGAAGTGAAAGGTTTAGTTCGGTAGAAATTATGACTCCATCGTCACATATATGACAAGACCAAACTAGCCAGTGAGTATGTGACCCACTGGGTCACAGAAGGAAATACATTTTTCCTAAGTAGTAGTCTAACTTCTTGGAACCAGAGATCAAATTGCCAACATCACTGGATCAGAGAAAAAGCAAGAGAACTCTAAAAAACATCTAATTCTGCTTCACTGACTACATTAAAAGCCTCTGACTGTGTGGATCACAACAAAGTCTGGAAAATTCTTAAAGAGATGGGAATACCAAACCACCTTACCTGCCTCCTAAGGAATCTGTATGCAGGTCAAGAGGCAACAGTTAGAATCAGACATGAAACAACAGACTGGTTCCAAATTGGGAAAGGAGTATGTCAAGGCTGTATATTGTCATCCTGCTTATTTAATTTATATGCAGAGTTATATATTCATGTGAAATGCTGGACTGGATGAAGCACAAGCTGGAATCAAGATTGCTGGGAGAAATATCAATAACCTCAGATATGCAGATGACACCACCCTATGGCAGGAAGTGAAGAAGAACTAGAGAGCCTCTTGATGAAAATGAAAGATGAGAATGAAAAACCTGGCTTAAAACAACATTCAGAAAACTAAGATCATGGCATCTGGTCCCATCACTTCATGGCAAATAGATGGGGAAACAATGGAAACAGTGACAGACTTATTTTTTTGGGCTCCAAAAGCACTGCAGATGGTGACTGTAGCCATGAAATTAAAAAAGACACTTGCTCCTTGGAAGAAAAGCTATGACCAACCTAGACAGCATATTAAAAAGCAGAGACATTATTTGCCAACAAAGGTCTGTCTAGTCAAAGCTATGGCTTTTCCTGTAGTCATGTATGGATGTGAGAGTTGGACCATAAAGAAGGCTGACTGCCAAAGAATTGATGCTTTTGGCCTGTGGTGTTGGAGACGAGAGTCCCTTGGACTGCAAGGAGATCCAACCAGTCCATCCTAAAGGAAATCAGTCCTGAATATTCATTGGAAGGACTGATGCTGAAGCTGAAGCTCCAATACTTCGGCCACCTGATGTGAAGAGTTGACTCATTTGAAAAGACCCCGATGCTGGGAAAGTTTGAAGGCAGGAAAAGAAGGGGACGAAAGAGGATGAGATGGTTGGATGCCATCCCCGACTCAATGGACATGGGTTTGAGCAAGCTCTGGGAGATAGTGAATGACAAAGAGTTGGACATGACTGAGTGACTGAACAAAAAGTCTGCCTTCATAAAAGAGTTTAAAATGTAGTCAGAGGGATGTATTTTATCTTTGAAATATTTATATTGTTGATTGTTTTCAAAGCTGGAGATTAAGATTATGCTAATCATGTATTAGATTTATCTAAGAAGAGGACTGATTGGAGCAGTGGTGAAAGAAGAAAAACAATTACCAGGAGCTTGATATAATGTTTGTGTGAGAAGGAAAGGTTACACTTCAAGGGCTGGAAAAGATAAAACTGGAGAAGAGAAAGTTTGAAGGAATTGTGAATGTGATCTGCTCTAGTATGGAAGAAGCAAAGATAATGTGACCCTTAGAATTAGATTTCCTTTGATATGTGGACATTATGTTTCTAGGACTCAGAAAAATCTGGTTTCTCTTTCCAGCAGAGAGATTCAGGAGCTGCACATTTGAAAGTTAGTTATTTAAACATTTAAAACCTTAGACCCATGCACTGATAAAAAGGCCAATCAGCTATAATCAGAATGTGTCATTTCCAGTACAAGTGACCTCACACTAGTCTGATGACTGAACCAGACATCTTTAATCTATCATGGAGTGTTCCCAGCGGGCACAAATGAAGCCTCATCATCAACTATGTTCTCTAGACAACCAGTACCAACTGAAGGAATTTTGAATTTACAACGAAATCAGTTTCTAATGTAGAATATAGATATTTTGCAATGTTTCTTCATATTCTTGGGGTTTTTAAAAAAAATGTATTTGTTTGGCTGTGCTGGGTCTTAGTTGCAACATATGAGATCTAGTTCCCTCACAAGGGATTGAATCCAGGCCCCCTATGTTGGAGACAGAATCTTCACCACTGAACCACCAAGGAAGTCCCATTGTTTTTGAGTTTTCAATCCTTGAATTCTACTGTTTGCAATTTTTGCAAACAGAGGAACATTAGACCCTTTGCTGGAAATAGGAAAGTTGGAAAATGGAGCAGTTCAGGGGAGGCTAGAGAAATGTGTATGAGGCAGGCTTCTATTGGGAGTGTTGACGTCAAAAGTTCACCATTGAGTGGCCTTGGTTACCAAAGCTACAGTCTTTCAATCAGGAAAAAGAATGCTCAACAGAATGAGCAGTACTGGGTAAAGAGCAGAGAAACTCAGGTCAGTACACTGAGAAAACAACAAGAAATTGATGTTGAGATATGCATGTACCAGAATGAAGGTCCTTTTCTCCTGTCAGGGAGAGGAAGTGAATGCTACCTTTCCCACTTGAAAGGGCAGTTGAAGAATCAGGCAGCTTACTGTGAAGGGCAAGGGTAACATGAGAATAAGCAGCAAAAGTAAGAGCAGGTAGATCCAGAATCTTGGACTCTGGCAACAACCTATCACAGAGATAAAGGATGCCCCTTCACCATTTAACATTTGGTTGTGATACTTCTCGTCTCAGTTTCTTCTGCATTCTTGAATACTCGGCATACTGAGTTGGTACCTCTCCCAGGTGTATTCAGTTCCTACCTGCTGCAAGGGCTTTGGTTAATGAATACATACTTATGAACAATTCCATTTTAATTGCCTGTTTTTTTCCAAGCAACAAAACCCCAGTCAATAAGATTCTAATTTTGTAGCATGCAGCCTAATGTCTATGACACAGTATATAATTATTGCAATAAGCTTTATCTACAGAGAGCTTGAAAATCTGTCCTGAGTGTACATGATGGCGATGTACATGTGGAATTAACCAGAGGTGTCTGATCTTCGGGAGACTTTGGATCTGTAGGAGCAAATCCCATCTCATTTGTCTTCATTAATAAATTCCTCTCCTATTTTTATTTTTTCATGAAGGAATAACTGTAATAAAGAAGTTTCATTAAATTCTATATTATATGCTAATTGAACAGACTCATATTCCAGATGTTACACATTTATTTAAAATATGGCACCTCTCTTAATTATGAGTAAAGTAACCATCTAATGATATGATTATTAAGATTATTTCCTGGTTATGATGCCAAATGACCTTAACTTTGAAATTATGATATCTCACTTTATTCTTCCACATGAGTGGAAGACATTTGCCCTATGTTCTTTAATTAGATCTTCATTATCTTGTCAAATGTTTAACTCATCATTGTCTTCTCTGCTCTTGCACAGACCTATTGGTTTTCTCAGTTTGTTTAAAGACAAATATATACTTCCCAGATACTAGCTTTTTTTTCTCTTTTATCTTCTTTCTTCTCCTTTAGTGCATCCCTGCATTCCTAACTAATGACCTCTCCTCAGAAACTTCCCAAGTTAAACCAAAACAATTATTCTCCCCTGGGATTTCATGCAATTGCTTTATTCACTTAGATTCACCTCCTATAATTATCCTGCCTCTCTGTTTCTTCATATTTATGTAGATACATTATTGCTGGAATCAGGGGCAAAATCTACCAGTCCTTCTAATGGTGAATATATTGCTGACTGTGACAATCATTGTCTACATAATTTTTCCTGCTTTATCTCTATTAGGCATGTGAGGGGATCCAGGATTCATCCTTCATCAATTCGATTTTCTTTAAATAAACTCCTCTTGCTGATCAAATCCATGCATTTATGTGCCATCTTCTTTCATTTGGTCCTACGATATCATTTATCTAATCATGGTCCTCTGAGATCTTCTCTTCAATTTTATTCTGAGACCATCATGCTGACAAAATGTGAGAAAATTGCAAAGATAACAGAAATACTGAAGTGAAAGGCACTTGAAGTCCTAGGACAGACACAGAAACAGATTAAAAATATGATGAGTGTGGTGACAGAGATGTTCGCAGGGCATCCTAAGGTAACTGAAAGGAACCTCTCAGTGGCCTATGAGACCTCAAAAGAAAACGAGTGATAATCATGGGAAAACTGACAATTTCATCCCTGATACTGAGCAGTGCAAATCAATTCTGGCTTCCTTGGTGGCACAGATAGTGAAGAATCTGCCTGCAATGTAGGAGACCCAAGTCCCAGCCCTGGTTGGGAAGATATCCTGGAGAAGGGAATGGCAACCCGTTGCAGTATTTTTGCCTGGAGAAGGAAAGAGGAGCCTGGAGGGCTACACCCCACGGGGTCACAAAGTGTTGGACACGACTTAGTGACTAACACGCATACACTATAGATCAATTCAAGTGGTCTGAAGGACAATTTGGCAATTTGTCTCTGTATCACTAAAGTGATTTCTACCCTTTAAAAGTCTTCTAGAAAAAAAAAAAGTGCCCCAAGACTGGAATGTGATTGCTCAAAGATACATGGATAAAAGGGTTACTGCAGTCCATGGGGTCACAGAGAGTTGAACATGACAGAGCGACTTTCACTCACTTGGATAAAAATGATCACACAGTATAAACCACTTACTTTTCATCCTAAAGCCTCAAAACTAAACTGTATGCTAACTTCTTTTTTTCATGCTCAAGATGATATTTCCTGATTTCCCATTTATTCTGCCCACAATGCCCAACTGTGGACTGGAATGCAAAAGTAGGAAGTCAAGAAACACTGGGAGTAACAGGCAAATTTGGCCTTGGAGTACAGAATGAAGCAGGGCAAAGGCTAATAGAGTTTTGCCAAGAGAACACACTGGTCATAGCAAACATCCTCTTTCAACAACATAAGAGAAGACTCTACATATGGACATCACCAGATGGTAAACACCAAATCTGAATGAATACATTCTTTGCAGCCAAAGATGGAGAAGCTCTATACAGTCATGAAAAACAAGACTGGGAGCTGACTGTGGCTCAGATCATGAAATCCTTATTGCCAAATTCAGGCTCTTAAATTGAAGAAAGTGGAGAAAACCACTAGACCGTTCAGGTATAACCTAAATCAAATCCCTTATGATTATACAGTGGAAGTGAGAAATAGATTTAAGGGACTAGATCTGACAGGCAGAAATGCCTGATGAACTATGGTGGAGGTTCATGACATTGTACAGGACACAGGGAACAAGACCATCCCCAAGAAAAAGAAAAGCATAAAAGCAAAATGGCTGTCTGAGGCGGCCTTACAAATAGCTGTGAAAAGAAGAGAAGTGAAAAGCAAAGAAGAAAAAGAAAGATCTACCATTTGAATGCAGAATTCCAAAAAATAGCAAGGAGAGACAAGAAAGTCTTCTTCAGTCAGTGATCAATGCAAAGAAATAGAGGAAAATAATAGAATGGGAAAGACTAGAGATCTCTTCAAGAAAATTAGAGATACCAAGGGAACATTTCATGCAAAGATGGGCTCAATAAAGGACAGAGATTGTATGGACCTAACAGAAGCAGAAGATATTAAGAAGATGTGGCAAGAATGCACAGAAGAACTGTATAAAAAAGATTTTCATGACTCAGATAATCATGATGGTGTGATAAACACCTAGAGCCAGACATCCTGGAATGCGAAGTCAAGTGGGCCTTAGGAAGCATCACTACAAATTAAAGCTAGTAGACATGGTGGAATTCCAGTTGAGCTATTTCAGATCCTAAAAGATGATGCTTGAAAGTGCTGCACTCAGTATGCCAGCAAATTTGGAAAATGCAGAAGTGGCCACGGGAATGGAAAAGGTCAGTTTTCATTCCAATCCCAAAGAGAGGCAGTGCCAAAGGATGCTCAAACTACTGCATAATTGCACTCCTCTAACACGCTAGTAAAGCAATGCTCAAAATTCTCCAAGCCAGGCTTCAACAATACATGAACCATGAACTTCCAGATGTTCAAGCTGGGTTTAGAAAAGGCACAGGAACCAGAGATCAAATTGCCAACATTCACTGGATCATCAAAAAAGCAGGAGAGTTACAGAAAAACATCTATTTCAGCTTTATTGACTATGCCAAAGCCTTTGACTGTGTCGATCACAGTGGAAAATAAACTGTGGAAAATTCTTCAAGAGATGGGAATACCAGACCACCTGACCTGCCACTTGAGAAGTCTGTATGCCAGTCAGGAAGCAACAGCTAGAACTGGACATGGAACAACATACTGGTTTCAAGTAAGAAAGGAGTACATCAAGGCTGTATATTGTCACCCTGCTTATTTAACTTACATGCAGAGTACATCATGAAAAATGCTGGGCTGGATGAAGTACAAACTGGAATCAAGATTCCTGGGAGAAATTTCGGTAACCTCAGATATGCAGATGACACCACCTTTATGGCAGAAAGCAAAGAAGAATTAAAGAGCCTCTTGATGAAAGTGAAAGAAGAGAGTGAAAAAGTTGGCTTAAAGCTCAACATTCAGAAAACTAAGATCATGGTATCTGGTCCCATCACTTCATGGCAAATAGATGGAGAAACAGTGGAAACATTGGCTGACTTTGTTTTTCTGGGCTCCAAAATCACTGTAGATGGTCAGTGCAGCCAGAAAATTAAAAGACGCTTGCTTCTTGAAAGTAAAGTTATGACCAATCTAGATAGCATATTAAAAAGCAGAGACATTACTTTGCCAACAAAGGTCCATCTAGACAAGGCTATGGTTTTTCTAGTAGTTCATGTATGGATGTGAGAGTTGGACTATAAAGAAAGCTGAGTGCCGAAGAATATCTGCTTTTGAACTGTGGTGTTGGAGAAGACTCTTGAAAGTCCCTTGGACTGCAAGGAGATCCAACCAGTCCATCCCAAAGGAGATCAGTCCTGGGTGTTCATTGGAAGGACTGATGTTGAAGCTGAAGCTCCAATATTTTAGCCATCTGATGCGAAGAGCTGACTCATTTGAAAAGACCCCGATGATGGGAAAGTTTGAAGGCAGGAAGAAAAGGGGATGACAGAGGATGAGATGGTTGGATGGCATCACGGACTCAATGGATATGAGTTTGGGTAAACTCTGGGAGTTGGTGATGGACAGGGAGGCCTGGCGTGCTGCGGTTCATGTGGTGGCAAAGAGTCGGACACGAGTGAGCGACTGAACTGAATCATGGCCAAACTGATATTCCTGAAACACTAGCTTTTGTGTTTTATTTTCCTATTTAAGAACCCGCCATTGTAGCTTATATACCAAAGCATCTACTTCTAAATGCATTTGTCAAAATCTATCTGATTCCTTGTATCCAAGAAAATTTTGGAATGCACTCTCTAACTTCTGTTCATCTATTCTGTTCCTTGGGCCAGAAACCTCTTGCATGCCCTTCTATCACGACTTTCCACATTTCCATTCTGTTCTTTCCCATGGGAGGCTGACTACTTGGATTAAACAACTGGGCTCCAACATCTGCTGGCTTTCAGTACTTTGACCACTGGGGATTTTGATTTTCTCTGCAATTCAGGCATTGTTCAAGAGAAAGTTTAAAATATTTTCAAGGAGATGAGTTTTTAAAATTTTCTCATTATGCTTTTATTTACCAGTGTCATTATATTGTGGTCTATAATATCTTCACTTGGAAAATAACAAATTACCCAAGCCATTTATTTGTTCAGATATATTTTGGGTGGTCCTCCTTGACTGATTTTGTACTTTGTCTACGCCCTGTATATGCCATCACTTTTGAGGCTTCTTTCTTTCTTTTTTTTTAAAGTAATTATTTATTTATTTGGCTGTGTCGGGTCTTAATTGCAGCAATGGGGATCTAGTTCCCTGACCAGGGACTGAACCCAGGTCCCCTGTAACGGGAGCATGAAGTCTTAGCCCTGGATCACAAGGGAAGTCCTTTCTTTGAGTTTTATTTCAATGCTACTTTTCTATCTCCTTTTTTGTTGTGAAGAGAAGCAGAGCAGACTTAAAGGAGAAGACAGTCAATGCTTTAAGGTTTTAAATATGGAACATTTACTCATCACTGGAAGAGAGATTTTCAAAAAGCCTTTTTCATGTGTTTTTGTTAATGATTAGAGAGAATTTTCTTTGTACTAACTCTGTTATTTCCCCTGGTCATGTTAAAATAAATGGAAAATTAAAGAATTTTTTCCTCTTTCTTTGCGTCCCTAGTTATCCACAGTGGCAGGGATGGTTTTTTGTTTGTTTTTTTTCTAAAGGAATTTTTGGCTTCTTTACATCTAATCTGCAAGTGGATTTCTTCCATTCACATCCTTCCTCACAGAGCTATCACTGAGGTGTTAATGCTTCATTTTGTTTTTAACGACTTAATCTTTTTCCATTACTGATTCATTAGTGAAATCTGAATCATATGGGGTTTTATAATATTGGTACATTTTAAACTTTTATTGATATATTTTGGTAGGTTTTGGAGGAAGGTGGCATAAATCTACTTTTGTGTCATTATTCCCTCCCACACTGAATTCTCCCTCTTTTGTTATCTTACTCTCGGTCATTAAGTGATGACAAAGACTAATCAGGTAGGCTATAATTTTCATCATGGAAAGTAAAGATCCTGTGGTCCCTGAGTCCATCAAAAAACCCACCTGTATATCACAGGAAGCCCTTGTCTCAGCGCAGACAGTACGGTGTCCTCTTTTCAAGTTATTTCTAACCTCTATCATTACCGAGTAACTATCTACATTTTATGATAGTAGTTAGAGACATCATATGGTAAAGATATGATACATTAATTCAATAATCAAATTTATTGATCTCTACTATTGGAAGGGACTTAAAATAATCAGCAAAACAGACAAGGGCTTGATGAAGCTTATAACCTAGTGAAACAGATGATCATTAAACAGATAGTCACACAAACTAGAGAAAATCACAATTATATCCATTTCTAGTGAAAAGAGGTGCATGTTGCTTTGAAATGCTGTAAAGTTGATATTAAAACTCATCCTAAAAGCCAGGGAAAGCTATTTTGAGCAAGTAGACATTGAGTTCGGGTCTAAAGGAATGGTATTAACTAAAGAGAAAGATGGAGAGATGGTGAGTGGGGGGAGAAAGAGGTGAATAAAGGGAGAATGTTTTGATGTAAAGGGAAGAGTATGTGCAAGGGCCCTGTGGTGGAAGAGAACACACTGCATTGAGGAACTGGGGGAGAAAAGCAGAGTGTAAGTCAGCGGACATGGTGCACGTGCACACTGCACACAAACCCTTCCATGGAGCAGGAATTCAGTGCCTTCGGGGTGCATGAAGTCTGAGCCCTGGATCACTTTCCTGTGGTCTGTCCAGAAAGCCCAAATAGCTCACGGAGATTTTTTTTTGTTTTTTCACTGACTGCATCTGCTCAGTCAGTGTATTACCCCAGATAAGGATTGGTACATTGCACAGTGTTTCATCCAACATTAAAACATTAAGCTCATCTTTCAATTGATATGGGTGAGCCAAGCAGAGCAAAACTCTACAGAACATTATAAGAAATTTGAACTTTGCCCCAAAGCACTAGAAAATGACAAAACAGGTATAAGAAAGAAAGAAAAGGAGAGGGATTTTTTGAAAATATAACTCCAGCTTCTGGGTACATAAATAATTGGATAGTAATCTACCCTTGTTCCTTGTTAAAGCTCATCTCTTCTTTCCAAGATCTGACTTTTATAATCCCAAAGCATCCCCATGTCTATACTGACAAATTTAGGCTTTCCTGATACATTGATACTTCTGTCCTTTCTCTGATTGATATAGCAATCCTTCATATAAATTAGGGGCAAGTGGAACGTGCTCTAAGTGGAAATGTTTTGAGACTATCAGAGGACTCCTCTATTTAACAGAGAGCAAATCTGAGAGCTGTAAGATTGCTTAACACAGGTTTTTAAGGAGCAGAAACAATACCTAGCATTTCAGACTAGTGATTCTTATGAAGGACACCTAGACTTTCCCTCTTTCTTGACTGAAGCCATCCGAACAATTTTGAGATGAAACTTAAGACTGTCTGGACTCTATAAACCAATTTCTCAGAAACAACTTGGTTTGGAGCAAAAGAATAAAGATCCCTTAGTTAAATTAACATTAACAAAATGTCAAAGCATTCAGTCATTTCAAACCAGTAAGTCCAAGGCAATTAAAAGAGAAAAAAGGAACTAAGTTAATGAGCAAAAGATATAAATTCTTAAAACAGGTCTTGCTGATTCCAAAACTAAGAATCTCTTTGTTGATATAGCTTCAGCTATTGTATTTAACTATGGAAAGTAATGTCACTCTTAATATAGGGAATTAATAAATTATAACATTACATTCTCCAAAAATCTAAAGTATATTGGTTTTTACATATTAATAACTTATGTGATCTTCTTTTGTATAAATATAGCTATTTCTGAATGTTTTGGCTGGACTGTTTAAGAAGAAGTCTGAATTAATGAGCCCTGGTTGTTTGAAAGACATCAGTCTTTTGAAGAGACGATGGAATAGATATAAATGATCACTTCTACTAAAAAATTCAGACTGCACATGTACAGTATAGTAAGGAAATCTTGGACAAATCCATGAGAGGAGAAATTTATTGTCAATCCGGTAGCCCCTAGCTTGAGTTACTTGCAGTCAATAACATGCGTAAATTAATTCTTTCAATACTCTCTTGTACCTGTTAAAGCTCTAAACAATTTGGAATATCTCTCTGGAGGCCTGTTTCTCTACTCAGCTTGTTTTCTAGAAAGATGTTATTCTCTCTTTAAAGTACTAAATTATTAGGAAACATTATTCACTCTCAAGTTTCCAGTGGAATTTCTTCATTGAGATGATATGTGAGTTATAATATGCACTGAGATGTAGACAGTTAGCCACATGTCTCATCATGGGTGCCAGCTATCCCAACTTCAGAGGAGTCTGTAACAGCAGCTTGACAGCAGTATAAGTGGAGAGAGAAAAGAAGAGAAAGAGAAGGGGAGGAAAAGAACTTTTATTACCATCCTTTTTGTAACTATGAAATATATAAAAAATCTAAATCCTTTTTGTGGTAGACACACTCAAAGAGAGCCCCCAAGATTTTTGCTTCCTGGTATTCATGCTCTATGGAATTTCTGCTCTTGATTGTGAATGGGACCTGTGATTTTGGCAAATAACATGATCGCAATAGTGTTCCATAAGATTTTATTTTGCTAGAAGATATTCTCTGTTGAAGGCTTGAGAACAAACGGTTATACTGAGAAGACCCACATGGCAAGAAACACAGGCTTGTCGGCCAGCAGTTAGCCAGCAAGAGACTCAAGCTCTCAGTCCAACAGCCCACAGGGGACTAGATGATGACAACAACCGTGAACTTGAAGATGCATGCTTCCTCATCTGAACTTCAGATGAGACTGTAGCTCTAACCTGCACCTTGACAACAGCCTCATGAGACCCTGAAGCAGGGAAAACCCATTAGGCTGTTCCAAGACCCTTGACCCAACAAACTGAGATCATAAATGTGCATCATTTTCAGCCACTAAATTGGCAGTGACATTGGAGTGTGTGCATATATATATATATAATTATTTTGTATTAGACATCATAGTGGGTTATATAATTTCTACAGTATTTTATCTGGAAACTTGCCTTACATCTATGTTCCATTTCACCAATGATTTTATACTTGCTTTATGTTGCGCAAGTCATATGTAATTGTTTTACATATATGTATTGTACTTGTGCTAAGTCGCTTCAGTCAAGTCCAACTCTTTGCAACCCTATGGACTGTAGCCTGCCAGGCTTCTCTGGCCGTGGGATTCTCTAGGCAAGAATACTGGAGTGGAACTCTCCACTGGGGAGAGTGGATCCCTGCAGGGGATCTTCCCAACCCAGAGATGGAACATATATACTTAATTATAGAATTTTACATTGTTCTTTTCTTTCTCTTCTTGATGGAATTCAATTTATTTCTTACAATTTTTACATATAGTTTAAATCATCTCATATATTAAACAAACTTTAATTAAAAAACTGCATGAGTAATATATATTTATCTGGATTCTCATTCATTTACCTTGTAATTATAATTTGGAACTTGAACACATGTTTAGAAGGGTGTGTTCATGACAATCCTGAAGATACAGATTAAATGTATGCAGTTGCCTCTGCATACATGGGGAAGGATGTTAGTATGTATGTTGTTTCCCTTTGTTTTCATACCACATGGGCTGTTAAATCCAGGCAAGGTGGCCACTATGTCTGTAAACCCTAAGTAGATTTTGTTTTTGTCTGCAAAGAGCTCACTCGGGCTCTAACAGTCTTATAATCTTCTGTGCCAGCTGAAAAGTGGTTTTTCTAGTCTTCTGTTTGCTGCACACTGGCCCTTTTGCTGTATCCTGCTTCAAGAGAAGGTCTCAATACCAGGACCTATGTGGAAAGGGTACAGTAAACCATCTTCTAGCCCTGATTGTGGGCTGTGGTTTCCTCTCATCCCGACTGCAGAGAAGCTGCAGAAGTAGATGATGAAATTATTATTTTTTTGGGGTTTTGTTTTCTTTATTCCTTCCCCATCCTTGGCAATTTTCTGTGGAGGCTTACTGAGGTCATTTGTGAATTTAAAATGTCATTTGCTATATTGTATCTAACATTTCTAGTTATTTATATAGAGAGCTTTTCAAAGTATATGGTTTTCCATAAAGCCTTTTCAAGGTGTATGTGTTAGCTTAGCCTTGTCTTAAAGCTGCTGCTGCTAAGTCACTTCAGTCGTGTCCAACTCTGTGCGACCCCATAGACGGCAGCCCACCAGGCTCCCCAGGCCCTGGGATTCTCCAGGCAAGAACACTGGAGTGGGTGGCCATTTCCTTCTCCAATGCATGAAAGTGAAAAGGGAAAGTGAAGTCGCTCAGTACGACTCCTAGCAACGCCATGGACTGCAGCCTACAAAGCTCCTCCATCCACGGGATATTCCAGGCAAGAGTACTGGGGTGGGGTGCCAGTGCCTTTTCCGCTTGTCTTAAAGAGGAAAGAATTATTGCAGATTTGCATCTGATCTAACACAACCCTCCCTTTCTTCATAACAATCTCTTTTATTAAGCACAAAACTTTTCCATTCATAAGATGCTAGGCTCTCAATCAACTTACTGTGAATAAATAAGTTGCCAGTGCAGAGACAGATAATAACCCTACATTGATAAAAAGATGTCTAAGTACATAGTATGATTTCAACTCTATGCAGTTCAAGAGCATACAAAACCAATCATGGTTACAGAAGCCAGAATGGTGGTTACCTCTCATGTTACTGACTAGGAAGGGGTTCAAGGGAAACTTCTGGGATGCTTCAATTAAAGTGATCAAGGTGGTAGTTACACAGGTGTTTACCTATGCAAGAATCCATCAAGCTATATACTTAAGATTAATATTCTGTACATCATATAAATATAACACACACACATATATAACATATACACATTA
The DNA here is from genome assembly GCA_007570785.1 of Antilocapra americana. Classification (NCBI taxonomy): domain Eukaryota; kingdom Metazoa; phylum Chordata; class Mammalia; order Artiodactyla; family Antilocapridae; genus Antilocapra; species Antilocapra americana. The sequence continues at coordinate 7,503,559 of ML660201.1, read as the reverse complement.
TAGCTCAATTAAAAAAAAAGATTTTCAAGGCGTCTTCTAAAGTCACACTCAAAAAAATTCAGAGTCATTACCTTGATCCTAACCTAGCTATTCTTACTTTAGTTTAAAAAAGTTAATTGTTCACAGAACTAGAAAAAATAATCCTAAAATTCATATAGAACCTTAAGAGACCAAGAATTGCTAAAGCAGTCCTGCAGATAAAGAACAAAGCAGGATGCATAAACCTCCATAAATTCAGACAACATTGCAAAGCTACAGTAATCAAAACAGAGTGGTATTTGCACAAAAGAGCAATGGAACAGAATAGAGAGCCCAGAAATAAACCCATACAGCTAGAGTCAACTAATGTTTGACAGAAGAGTCAAGAACATACAACAGGAAAAAGACATTCTCTTCATCAAGTGGTGGCGGGCAAATTGGATAGCCACCTGTAAATCAAGTTGGAACACATGCTCTCACTGCACAAAAAAATAAAATAGCTTAAAGACCGAAACATAAGACATGATGCCACAAAACTCCTAGAGGAGAACATGGACAAAACATTCTCTAACAAAAATCACATCAGTGTCTTCTTAGGCCAGTTTCCCAAGGCCATAGAAATAAAAACAAAACTAAACAAAAGACATCCAATTAAACTTGCAAGATTTTGGACAACAAAGGAAACCAAAAACAAAGCAAAAAGATAACCTACAGAATAGGAGAAAATGTTTGCAAACTATGTGACTGGCATGGGCTTAATTTCCAAAATATACAAACAGCGCATAAAACTCAACAACAACAAAAAACACAATAAAAAAAAATGGGCTGCTGCTGCTGCTAAATTGCTTCAGTTGTGTCTGACTCTGTGCAACCCCATAGACGGCAGCCCAAGAGGTTCCGCTGTCCCTGGGATTCTCCAGACAAGAACACTGGAGTGGGTTGCCATTTCCTTCTCCAATGCATGGAAGTGAAGAGTGAAAGTGAAGTCGCTCAGTCGTGTCTGACTCTTTGCGACTCCATGGACTGCAGCCTACCAGGCTCCTCTGTCCATGGGATTTTCTAGGCAAGAGTACTGGAGTGGGTTGTCATTGCCTTCTCCCAAAAAATGGGCAGGAAATCTAAAAAGATATTTCTCTGAAGAAGAAATACAGGTGGTTGATAGGCACATGAAAAGCTGCTCATTGCTCATTTTAGAGAAATGCAAATCACAACTATATTAAAGGACCACCTCACACCGGTCAGAATGGCCACCATCAAAAAGTCTACAAATAACAAATGCTGGAGAGGGTGTGGAGAAAAGGGAACCTTCCTAGATTCTTGGTGAGAATGTAACTTGGTGCAGCCACTATGAAAAACAGTATGGAAGTTCCTCAGAAAGTTAAAAATAGAATTATCATATGATCCAGAAATCTACCTCCTAGGCAAATATCCAGACAAAACCATAATTTGAAAAGATACATGCACGCCTGTTCATACATGTTCATAGTAGCACTATTCACATTAGCCAAGATATGGAAACAATCTAAATGCCCAACTACAGATGAATGGATAAAGAAGATGTGATACATACACACAAAGAAATACCACTCAGCCAGAAAAATTACAAAATAATGCCATCTGTAGCAACATAAATGCAACTAGAGATTATCATACTAAGTGATTTAAGTAAGAAAGAAAAAGACAAATGATATCATTCATATGTGGAATCTAAAATATGACCCATATGAACCTATCTATGAAACAGAAACAGAAATTTATAACCCCTTTGGTGGCTGCCAGAGGGGAGGAGTTTAGGGGAGGGACTGAGTAGGAGGTTGGGATTAGCAGATATGAGCTATTATTTATGGAACAGATAAACAAGGTCTTACCAGAGAGAACTATATTCAGTATCCTATGATAAATCATAATGGAAAAGAGCATTAAAAAGGAATATATATATATGTATGTATAACTCAGTTACTTTGCTGAACAGCAAAAATTAACACAACACTGTAAATCAACTATCCTTTAATAAAAGATACTGAAATGGAAAAAAGTTGATTGATTTCTCAACAGCTAAATCCCAACAATAATAAGAATTAATGACTTCTCAAACTGGAGGCTGGAATCAGGATCCATTATGAACCCATCCCAGTCACTGTTCTCCTGTTTCTAGGCAAAGCCCTATAATCCTTTTGAACATGGCTAATCTTAGTAGCCATCACCAATCAATTAGGGTGGGAAAGTGAAAATAGATCCACTTGGGATGCCTGAACTGGATGATCTCTAAGGGTGAACCAGTCTCACATTTTATGTCTATGACTGACTTATATTACTCATCTATCAATAGTCTACACATATGGCATTTGAAAGTAAGTGAATATTCACTGATGATCTTTTGTTTCTCAAAGCAAGACTTACTTTTTATATAACTTGCTGCTGTTGCTGCTAAGTCACTTCAGTCGTGTCCAACTCTGGGTGACCCTATGGACAGCAGCCCACCAGGCTCCTCTGTCCACAGGATTCTCCAGGCAAGAATACTGGAGTGGGCTGCCACTTTCTTCTCCAATATAATTATGATGGTGTGTTAACTGTCTATCTGCATACAAATTTGTTCTTAAAATCTAGCATCCTACTGGTTTCTCTTCAAATTCAGTCATTGCCAGGATGGTGATTATATTGACTAAAATTCCAGTACATTACACGGGGTTAAAGAAAAAAAAAAACCTAACAAACAAAACCATTGCCTCATATTTATAATCATCTGAGACTACTGCCATCCAACCCAAGGTTTCCACCCATCATACTATCCCTTTTTCTCATTTGCACCAGAAGCTCTGTGCATCTGGATGAAGCACCCCATGTCCTTATTAATATTCTTAGCAGAGACCATAGAGGTATGAGGGGAAGTGACAGAAAACTCTCTTTTACTGTGGTCTGTGATATCAAATAACTTAGAAGACTTGAGCCTTGAACTAGAAAATTTGAACTAGTTATTTGCTTAAATTCCTTTCTAAGGAAGATCTCAGGGAAGAGTCAAATTTCAGACTCAATTTATTTTGTCTTTTTGTTCCCTTTGGTGAAGTCCTTGCTTTTCCACGACAAATCATGAATCCTTAAAAAAAATGGCTCTGATAGTTATATTGACACATCCTTACACTTTTAACCTTCATGTATATCATCTTTTGAAAGAAAAACGTTCACTAGAACACTGCATTCATGTAATAATATATATTTTGCCAATTTTTATAAAGCACAGAATGTTTTAGGTTGAATTTCACACAAAGAGAGCTCAAGAAAAGGACTTGAGGACTGGGTGTGCCATTCATGTTGTTGTTGGTTGTGTCAGATATAGATTATTACATTTGATCCCACCTCAAACCATGTACAGACCAGGAGACTGAGTTTCAAAGAGAAAACAAGTGATAAATCATAATTCAAACTCAGCTGTGTGTGCACCCAGGGATGCTTAAGAGGTGCTCTAACAGCTGGATGTTCATCCTGGACCAGCTTCCACACATGATCTTAGGCAAATCACTCAGCCTGTGTGGACCTCAGGGTCCTCAACTGTGAAAACACAATTCTGTTTTGCCTCCCAGATACGGCTGCCACCAAGACCAAAATCATCAGTGAGCCTGTGTGATACTTATTTGGGACAGCCACTGTTGGAAAAAAAATGGGGGACTTCTGTAGTGGTTCAGTGATTAAGAATCCACCTGCCAATGCAGGGGACACAGGTTGCATCCCTGGTCTGGGAAGATTCTACTTGTGAATCAGCAACTAAGCCCAGGCTCTAGAGCCCTCAAACTGCAACAAGAGAAACCACAGCAATGAGAAGCCTGCATATCGCAACTAGAGATTAGCCCTGCTCACTGTAACTAGAGGAAAGCCAGTGCACAGCAACAAAGACCCAACTTAGCCAAAAATAAATAAATGAATAAATACAGTTAGAAAAAAAAAACCTGGACTGCAGCATACTGGGTTATCTCAGGGTGGAAAGTTCCGGTTGCCTCATCACTCACGAATATGTGTCAAGGATGTGTTGTGTGTTTCTGGGTCCTCTGCAACTGAATACACAGCTTCAGAAACAAAGAGAAAACAAACTTTGTCCCTTCACAGTTTTGCTGTGAATTGCACAAAGAAATCGACATCTTTCTATGTGTGAATAAGGAGGTCAGTTTAACAAAGAGCCTAAGCAGGGGACATTTGGCCACTGATGTGTGTACCCCTGGCTTCTCTGCCCTAAAAATGTCTCTAGTTTCTCAGGGTGCCCACCATCGTTTAGGATCCGAGAGCCCCTGCCTGTGTGTCCTAGATTTCTTTCTCTGACAACAGGTGCCTGCATTACTGAGAGATGGTTTTATTGCATCTTGATGTCATGACTGCAGCTGCTGGTATATAAATAAACTGGAAGCCACCCTGGGGCTTTTTAAAAGCCTAAGACCTACAAAGAAGAAATGTCTTAATATGTCTTAGATTTTTTAACAGAGAAGGAGAATGAAAACTTCCACTGAAACTAACTTTTAGTATTCCAGACATCATGTGACCATTACCGGAGGAATGAACTAAGCCTAGGCCATGCTGGTGTGAGCTAGACTAGAGTAGCCACTTGATTTTTTGCAGACGTGTGGATTTCACTCCAATAGTATCCTTTCTCGATTTTCTTCCTTTCCTACTCTCTCACAGATCAATTACAATTATTAACAGGTTGGTCCATTTGTTGGCAGAGGAAATCCTAAAAGTCTTCTGTTTAACAAAATACTTATTTGCATTCAATACAGTGAGAGAAGAAAAGATGAAACCCTTGAAAAACGATTATGTCTGTGCATTACCAAGGTTCATAATTTTTTACTGGATGGATTTAAGTGTGTGTGTGTGTTTTCTCTCTCCATTGCCAAATCTATGAGATTGAATTTGGTGGTGCATTCTCTGCTGCTGCTGCTAAGTCGCTTCAGTCGTGTCCGACTCTGTGCGACCCCACAGACGGCAGCCCACCAGGCTCCATCGTCCCTGGGATTCTCCAGGCAAGAACACTGGAGTGGGGTGCCATTTCCTTCTCCAATGCGTGAAAGTGAAAAGTGAAAGTGAAGTCACTCAGTCGTGTCCGACTCTGTGTGACCCCATGGACTGCAGCCTACCGAGCTCCTCTGTCCGTGGGATTTTCCAGGCAAGAGGACTGGAGTGGGGTGCCATTGCCTTTTTTGGGTGCAGTCTCTAGTCTGTAACTAGTAGGAAAATTAACTATGGCTTTGGGGAGCTTTTAAAGACTGGCTACAACAATGGAGTATTACGCTCTGCCACCATCCAGTCTTTGAGAATGGAAGGAATTGAATTTTAAGTAACTCTTTCGATACCTCCTTTTCAACACTTGTTTAATAGTACATGCTCTTTAACCAAAGTACACAGATGGTACAATGAGGTTTTAATTAGATTTCACATTTGATACAATTAGCTACAGTTGCAAATGTAAAATGTACAATAGAGCATTAAGAAATAACTTTATCAAGTCACTTCAATTTGTTAGGTCACTGGCCTTCCGAGATTGCAGTGGGCACACAGCTTAAGATAACAGCGTCATGAATTCCTATTTAAAACATATGTCGGTGGTTAAAATTGGGTCTGATTTGCAGGTTCAAAAATGGTCTTTCTTGACTTCTCTACTTAAGAAAATATGAATAAAGACGAAATCTCTCAAACACAGATGGAATAGCTAATTCTGGAATTTGGAGAGAACTTATTCTAACAATGAAGCCAATTGGGCTGGATTAGAAATTAAAACACAGCCATAGATGTATCTGAAATACACCTCGTGACATAAGTAGAATTTTCTTCATAAGACAGGATTTGGGAGGTAGACGGGGAGCAGTGCCAAGGTATGTCTCCCACGGTTTTGCCTTCATGAAACAGTAAAAAATGTAAATAAGAAAAAATAACATACCCACTGCACCTCTCCTACTCTTCTACCTAATGTGTGTTGCCTTTTGAGATGTCTGAACATGGTTCTACCTCAAGAGTGCCTCTTCCTTCTATCCCCTCATCTTCCCTTTTGTTGTTGTTCAGTCACTCAGTCGTGTCCAGTTCTTTGCAACCTCATGGATTGCAGCACACCAGGTTTTGCTGTCCTTCACTATTTCCTTGAGTTTGCTCAAACTCATGTCCACTGAATCAGGGATGCTATCCAACCATCTCATCCTCTTTCATCCCCTTCTCTTCCTGCCTTCAATTTTTCCCAGCATCAGGGTTTTTTTCCAATGAGTTGGCTGTTTGCATCAGGTGGCCAAAGGATTATATTGGAACTTCAGCTTTAGCATTAGTCCTTCCAATGGATATTCAGTTGATTTCCTTTGGGACTGACTGGTTTGATCTTCTTGCTATCCAACGGACTCTCAAGTCTTCTCCAACATCCTAGATGGAAGGCATTAATTCTTCAGCACTCAGCCTTTTTTACTGTCCATCTCTCACATCCATACATGACTACTGGAAAAACCATAGCTTTCACTAGATGGACATTTGTAGGCAAAGTAGTGTCTCTGCTTTTTAATATGCTGTGTAGGGTTTTCATAGCTTTTCTTCTAAGGAGCAAGTGTTTTTTTTTAATTACATGGCTGTAGTCACCATCTGCAGTGATTTTGGAGCCCCCCCAAAATAATGTCTGTCACTATTTCCATTGTTTTCCCACCTATTTGCCATGAAGTGATAGGACTGGATGCCATGAAATTAGTCTTTTGAATGTTGAGTTTTAAGCCAGCTTGTTCACTCTCCTCTTTGAGTTTCATCAAGAGGCTCTTTAGTGCCTCTTCACTTTCTGCCTTATGTGTGGTGTCATCTGCATATCTGGGGTTATTGATATTTCTCCCCGCAAATTGATTTCAGCCTGTGTTTCATCTAGTCCAGCATTTCACATGTTTACTTTAAAATGTATTAACTCATAACAGGAATCAGGGATAAAACAGGCTGAGGAGTAGGGTAGGGATAGTTCGACAGCAAGGCACTGCATCCTGACCGGTGGTAGCTCCTACATTTGAAGCAGGAGGTGCTGACACGAAGCAGCCTGCTAGCAGGGCATGCTGAAGGGAGTGAGAGTCCATGTACTGTAGCATCGCAGAGGACAGAAGGTGGGGAAAGACAGTGACTTCATGTCAGTTGATCAGAAACAAATGGAATGGGAAGGAGGAAACATCTCTGATGACACATCAACTCTGGCTGACAGGGGGAGCCTTCAGTTGCTGTGTTCAGAAAAAGCGCTGGGGCTTTCCCTGTTGGTTCAGTGGTTAAAACTCTGCGCCTCTACTGTAGGGGGTGCAGGTTCGATCCCTGGTGGGGGAACGAAGATCCCACGTGCCCCTCGGTACAGCCAAAGAATGAATAAATGAAAAAAAATTTAATTGAAAAAAAAAGCTTTGTTTCTCCTTCTTTAGAAGGAAGAGTTGCATGAAAAATATGTCTCTGTCATGGGTGAAGAAGGGGTGATTGACTGTAAAGGTCCAGGTATTTAAAAATCACCTAAATAGTCCCTCATACAATTTGGTTAAATGAATGAAGGCATGCACATTGTAATGGTAAATCACATGTGTCAACTAGACTAGACTGTGAGGTACCCAGATCGGTGGTCAGATATTATCCTGGGGTATCTGGGAAAGTGTTTTTGCCTGAGATTGACATTGAAATCAAAGGACTTTCAGTGAAGCAGGCTGTTCTCTATAATGCAGGATAGCCTCATCTAATCAATTGCAGGTCAGATTAGAACAAAAAGACCAGTTCTCCCTTGAGTTTCAGAGAATTCTCCATCTGATTGCCTTTGGATTTCATCAGCAGTATTGACTCTTCCTGACTGATGGCCTTTGAACTTGAACATAAGCTCTCCCTGGGTCTCCTGCACCACAGGCTGCAGATCTTACCAGCCCTCATATTCACGTAAACAAATTTCTTAGACTAAATCTCTCTCCATATATATACACACAAATATATATACAGGAATATATATATATGCACACACATATATATGGTTCTTAATATATAATATGTAATATAAACATTATTGGTTCTGTTTCTCTGGAGAACCCTTTATATACATTAACAAAGAACATCTTATTCTGAAAATCACATTGTGAAGAATATTTAAGCCCAGAAAACCTTATTTGATGTCAAGTATAAAGGATGAAAACCAACACTCTCCATATAACATTATTGCATTTTATAATATTTATATGTAAATACAAAGAAGGAGTGAAAGGAATTTAGCAATTATGAATAGTGGTCATCTTTGGGTATTAGGATTACTGGATGATTTCATCTTTTCAATTGTCCAGATTTCTAAATTCTCTATAATGAATACACACTGCTTCTAAGTCAGTAGGAAAAATGCTATTACTTTTTAAAAAATGTAAGCAGCTTAAAAGTCAAGTATCATGGTTAAAATTTTGCTGCTTGCAAGCAAGAACAGAGAGTAATCAGTTCCCACAAGAACAAAAACAAAGCTTATGTCAAAAAACTGAAGTCGCAGTTTCTTTCAGCAGGTATCCTACCTGAGCAGATGGTATTTAAGAAAGAAATCACTGCATCCTAATGGGAGGCAGAGATACAATTTTCCCAAAAGGTGACATTAAAAACAGATGACATTTGGGGGCATCTCCATGCCTTCTTTTCAGTGGTTCACTCTACATATTTGCAGCTTTGTTTTCAGGGGACCAGACATCCCTAATCTCCAGGTCCTGGTACTGTGCAAAACATGGGACACTACACACCAGTCAGAATGGACATCATTAAAGAGTTTACAAGTAACAGATGCTGGGGAGGGTATGGATCAAAGAGAACCCTCCTTCACTGTGGTGAGAGTGTAAATTGGTGCCGCCACTATGGAAAACAGTAGGAAGGTGACTTACAAAACTAAAAATAGAGTGATCTAGAAATTCCATTCCTGAGCAAATACCCAGACAAAATTATAATTCAAAAAGATACATGTACCCAATGTTCTCAGCAGCTCTTCTTACAATACCCAAGACAGATGATGAAAAGATGTGGGGTGTGTGTGTGTGTGTGTGTGTGTGTGTGTATAGAATATGAATATATTTAGTATTTAGGATATTTAGAAGCAGGTGACATAAATGAGAAGAAGACTGGCAAAGAGTTGGAGGAGAAATAGGTCTTCGAGTTTTAAGTCAAGGAAGGAGAGAATTTCAAAGACAAGAGAAGGATTGGTCAGAGGGAAGACAGCAGCTTTAGAAATTGGATTTTTTTTTTAATGTATTTAAGTGCTTCTATGAGAGGAGCTGGGAGATGCAGTTTTGATCACTGGGTTGGGAAGATCCCCTGGAGGAGGAAATGGCAACCCACTCTATTATTCTTGCCTGGAAAATCCTATGGAGAGAGGAGCCTAGCGGGCTACAGTCCATAGGGTTGCAAAGGGTTGGACACGACCGAAGCAACTGACCATGAACATATGTGTGCGTGTGTGTTCAGTTCAGTTGCTCAGTCGTGTCTGATTCTTTGCGATCCCATGGATTGCAGCATGCCAGGCTTCCTTGTCCTTCATCGACTCCCAGAGCTTACTCAAACTCATGTCCATTGATCGGTGATGCCATCCAACTATTTCATCCTCTGTCATCCCCTTCTCTCACCTTCAATCTTTCCCAGCATCAGGGTCTTTTCCAATAAGTCAGTTTCCTGCATCAGGTGGCCAAAATATTGGTGTTTCCGCTTCAGCATCAGTCCTTTCAATGAATATTCAGGACTGATCTTCTTTAGGATGGACTGGCTTGATCTCCTTGCAGTCTAAGGGACTCTCAAGAGTCTCTCCAATACCACAGTTTAAAAGCATCAATTCTTCAGCATTCAGCTTTCTTTATAGTCCAATTCTCTTTCTTTATAGTCCATCCATAGATGGCTAGTGGAAAAACCATAGCTTTGACTAGATGGACCTCTGTTAGCAAAGTAATGTCTCTGCTTTTCAATATGCTGTCTAGGTTGGTTATAGCTTTTCTTCCAAGGAGCAAGGCATCTTTTAATTTCATGGCTGCATTCACCGTCTGCACTGATTTTGGAGCCCCCCAAAATAAAGTCTCTCACTGTATCCATTGTTTCTTCTTCTATTTGCCATGAAGTGATGGGACCAGATGCCACGATCTTAGTTTTCTGAATGTTGAGCTTTAAGCCAACTTTTTCACTCTCCTCTTTCATTTTCATCAAGAGGCTCTTTAGTTCTTCTTCGCTTTCTGCCATAAGGGTGGTGTCATCTGCATATCTGAGGTTATTGATATCTCTCCCGGCAATCTTGATTCCAGTTTGTGCTGCATCCAGCCTGGCATGTCTCATGATGTACCCTGCATATGAGTTAAATAAGCAGGGTGCCAATATACAGCCTTGTCGTACTCCTTTCCCAATATGGAACCAGTCTGTGTTCCATGTCCAGTTCTGAGTCTTCTTGACCTGCATACAGATTTCTCAGGAGTACTGTATGCTTGACCTGCATAAAGATTTCTCAAGAGTGTGTACTGTTAGGTAAGTTAAATGACAATAGCCTTGTTCAGGCTTCAGAGACAAATAAAGCAGCACAGACCTCTGACCTTGATTTTGACTGGGCTGGACACTGTCCTGACTATATGCCAGCTGTAAAGGCAAACTGAATGACACCTTAATGGCAGAAAGCAAAGAAGAACTAAAGAGCTTCTTGATGAAGGTGAAAGAGGAGAGTAAAAAAACTGGCCTATAACTCAACTTATAAAACTTATCTTAAAAAACTAAGATCATGGAATCCCATCCTATCACTTCATGGCAAACAGATGGAGAAAAAATGGCAATTCTGGCAGATTACATTTTGGGGGGCTCCTAAATCACTGAGGACAGTGACTACAACTATGAAATTAAAAGGTGCTTGATCCTTGGAAGAAAAGCTATGACAAACCTGGACAGTGCATTCAAAAGCAGAGACATATAGTCAAAACTACGGCTTTTCCTGTAGTTATGTATGTATATACGCGAGAGTTGGACCATAAAGAAGACTGAGCACTGAGGAACTGATGCTTTCAAACTGTGGTGTTGTAGAAGACTCTTGAGAGTCCCCTGGACTACAAAGAGATCGAATCAGTTAATTCTAAAGGAAACCAACCCTGAATATTCATTGGAAGGACTGATGCTGAAACTAAAGCTCCAACACTTTGGCCACCTGATGCAAAGAGTCGACTTGTTAGAACAGACCCTGATGCTGGGAAAGACTGAGGGCAGGAGGAGAAGGGCGCAACAGAGGATGAAATGGTTACATGGCAGCACCGACTCAATGGACATGGGTTTGAGCAAACTCTGGGGGACAGTGAAGGACAGGAAAGACTGGTGTGCTGCAGTCCTGGGGTCACAAAGAGTGGGACACAACTTAGTGACAACAAACGGAGGGGGTCTGGCCAACCATGCCTGGGGCTTAACGACTTTCCAAGATTTGAAGACGAAACAAACAGTGTTGTAGATGAACACAGAACCAGAGTTGCAGGGTGCTCTTTAGTGGACTGGGACTATAAGTTTCAGCCCCCAAACTGCAATTTTGAAGTCTCACCCATGGAGCCACCTGGGACTCCCGACTGCTGTTACATGGGACTTCCCAGCGCTGTCTGAGTTTGGATGTCCTTCCAAACCCAATTTGGTGATGTATGAGCAGTTATCCTCCCTTAGTGTTCTATTTCTCTTTTCCTGTAATGACTGTATATTGAAAGTAAGATAAATATTCTCTATTATACATTGATGCTCTTTTCTTTTAATGACTGTATATCTAAAGTAAGACAGATGATTTTGTATGAAAGGCTGGAATTGCTTATTTGTGTATAATGATTAGTTTCTTTCACTAACTAATCCTTTGAACCTAAGATGAAAGTTAAAAAGTTTGGCAAAACAATGTATACACACAAATACATACATATGTATATATGTATATATATGCATACACACACATATATATACACACAAACATATATACACACAATGCATGATTACCCAGCCATTAAAAAGAATGAAATGACATTTGCAGCAACACGGATGGACTGAGAGACTGTCATACTAAGCAAAATACGTCCAAAAGAGAAAGAAAACACCATATGATATCACTCACACGTGAAATCTAAACTACAAATGAACACATCTACAAAACAGAAACAAACCCACAGACATAGAGGGCCAACTGTGGTTGCCAATGGGGGAGAAGAGTTGTGAGTTTTATAATTAGCAGATATAAACTATTCTATGCAGGCCAAATAAACAACAAGGTCCTACTGTATAGCACAGTGAACTATATTCAATATCCTGCAATAAGTCATAATGAAAGACTATAAAAAGGAATACATATGTATATGTATAATTGAGTCACTCTGCTGAGAAGCAGAAATTAACACAACATTGTAAATCAACTATACTTTAATAAAACTTTTTTTTAAAAGGTACAATAAGCAAGGTCAGTAAAACAGAAAACAACACAGAGCACTAAAACATCAGAGGGAAAAAGATGATTTGTTTCCTACTCCGAGGTTGTGATTTACTGTTTTTTAATAGATGATTGGGACATAGTTTACTGTACAACTCAGTAAAAAATCCCTTCCCTGCCTACTCTTCTAACTTTTTTACTACCAAAATAACACAATTTCCTCAAAGTCTAAGTTGTGTGTGTATTTACATGTGAAACACACATGCGTATCTGCACATATACACATACATATATTTTCTGTCTTCTTTCACCTTCTCTCACCCTTTTGCCTTTTCACTCATTTTATCTCCTTTGCTTCTTAATCTGTAAATGAATAAAAGAACTGTGTATGCTGGTGTTTGCTTTAAAAAATCCAGGACAGGCTTAAAGTGCTACCAAACACAAGTTCATGCGTCCAGTGCACAGTGAGGCCAAACAAACCAGAATGTCAGATTTTGGAGGAGAGAAAAGTGTATTATAGGGCCAAGCAAGGAGGATGTGTCCTTCATGCTCAAAAACCCTGGACTCCCCCGTGGTCTTGGGGGAGAAGTTTTTAATAGGCAAAATTTGGAGTGAGGGTTACAGGGTGTGTGTCTTTATTCTGATTGATTGGTAACAAGATAGCAGGGTGATGCTCCAGGAATCCTGTGCTCAGCCTGAAGTTACCATCCTCTGCCTGGGTGGGCGGGGGCCTGAGTACCTACAGAAGAACTCAGAGGTATATTACGTCTATTCCTTGAGGAGGAACCAGGACCCTGCCCCAAGACCGCACTAATGTTTCTTCACTGCTCCTCTCTTACTCTTGCGTTCCTCCCTTCTCTGATTAGCAGCTGTTTGAATCTGCCCTTTGGAACTCCAGAAAGGTCTGGAAGGTTGAATGTACCTATTTCCTACAAATAAGGAACTGGTGGGTGGGGTAGGGAACGGAAAAGATCTGTACTCTGGAGCCCCACAGAGTTCTGCTTGGTTTCACTCCAGAAGTTGAAAGATGGAAGGAATGTCCCCCTCTCCTCCCCTACCAGAGATTCTGGAGGGAAATGGGCTCTGCTAACGGCTTAATTTTGGCCAAGTGAGACAGGGTTTGAACTTCTGGCCTCCAAAATTGTGATAAGATACATTTCTGTTGTTTTAAGCCGCTGTTTGTGGCACTTTGTTCTGGAAACTCTAGGGAAGTAATATGTGTTGTGCTATGTCGCTTCAGTTGTGTCTGACTGCGACCCTATGGACTGCAGCTGCCAGGCTCCCTTGCCCATGGGATTCCCCAGGCAAGAATACTGGAGTGGGCGGCCATGCCCTCCTCCAGAGGATATTCCCAACCCAGGGATTGAACCCACATTTCTTATGTCTCCCGCATTGGCGGGTGTGTTCTTTACCACTAACACCACTTGGGAAGCCCAGGTAAGTAATATACGGTGCAGCTAAATTCTGTGGCTGGCATCAGGTAGAGTGGACAAATACATCCTCCGAAGTTCTAATCCCTTCAAACCTGTCAGATCTCATTTTCAATTTCACAGACCCAATTGGCTGCTGGAGTGGACCATCAGGAAAGCCTCTGAAGTTGAAAATTGGCATTCTCCTAAAAGCTTACAAGTGTAATGATGTATGGAGATCTCTACCTGCCTGCCGGAACACAGCACCTGCGTGTTCTGTGTGCTGAGCAACTCACAGGCAGAAAACACACACACACACACACACACACACATCTGAAGACAACCTTACACACATCTCCTGGCATTCTTTGCATCTGTGTTTTCCAGCCAAGCAATCCTCTAGACTGTTCTTCCCTCACATACCAATTCTTCCGGAATGAGTTCACATGAAAAAGTGAGGCCTGACCTATGTCCCAGATTTCACTCTGATCCAACCTAATTCTTTTGATTGTTATTCAAGTTTATGACACCCTTTTTGACCTCCTAAAGACCTAAAATATACATCAAGTATTTGAATTTGTATATAAGGACTGATATTTGAAACAGACCTTTTTTTTCTTTTTCTATTTAGAAGAAAGTATGAATTAACACTGACCCTGAGGTTTAAGAAATCCATGAAAAGTTTCTTTCTTCTTTACACTTTCGATTTCAAAGTTCCTGAAGATGAGTGTTAAAGAAAATGGCTATTTTGATAAGTAATGTTCCTGTGAGGAAAGAATCTCAGGTCCCCCTTCCCTACACTGTGCCGATGGGCTGTATGTATGCCCTGGTAGTGTGAAATTCCCTTTGTCACATTGACCTCTGCTGGATGGAATGTCTCACCAGCTCAGTTCAGCTTAGAAACTTCATCCTGTTGCCTAAGGCTCTAGTCTAAAACCCTGCTAGACACTGATGTATATACACTAGCAAAGCAGAAGAGATAGCTAGTGGAAAGCTGCTGTATAGCACAGGGACCTCAACTGGGTGCTCTGTGACAACGAGAGGAGTGGGATGGGGGTGGCTGAGAGGGAGGCCCAAGAGGGAGGGGATGCACGTATGTATGTATGGCTGATTTGCTTGTACATCAGAAACTAAGGCAATATTGTAAAGCGATTATCCTCCAATTAAAAAAAACAAAACCCTGCTAGAAAGCAGAGGTGACATAAAGAGGCAGAGGGAAGGTAAAAAGGCAGAGGGAAATACGGTGTGGAAGGAAGGAAGGAGAGGAAAATGAGTGGAAGTAGCGAAGGCCAGAATACAGCAAGGCAGAGGTAAAGAGAAGGGAAAGGCAAGAGGCAAAATGTTTGAAGTGCTGAGGAGGAAAACTCACAACCTGGTCATTCTTCAGCAGTCTGTGCCTCCTCAAAAACGGACAGAGCAACTCTGCCGCCAAAGCAGATGTCTGGGTCTGCTTGCTTGTGTGCAAGAAAGCCATCTACTGGGTTGAGGTGAAGGAAAGTGCAGTGTTTACTGCAGACGCTAAATAAGGAGTCCAAGGCAGCTGGTGCTCAGAAAGTTTGAACTCCCCAATGGGCTTCAGGAGGACTATTTTTTTGGCTTTTGCCCTATTTGAATTTACTATTATTTATTTATTGATGTATAGCTGATTTCATGTTAGTTTCAGGTATACAGTAGAGCAATTCAGTTATATATGTGTGTGTATACACACACATATTCTTTCTCAGATCCTTTCCCCTTAGGGATCATTACAAAATACTGAGTTTAGTTCCTTGTGCCATAGAGTAAGTCCTGTTGGTTACCTATTTTACACAAAGTAGTGTGTATATGTTAATCTCAGCCTTAGGGAAACATTTTTAAAGGCAAGATGAGGGAGTGGGGTCAGCAGGGTATGTTAAAAATTCTGACTGGTTGATAGTGAGGTGATTAGCAACTGGTTACAGGGTGGTGTCACAGGGGTTAACATTATCAGCCCTTAGGTCTGGGGTTTATGTGCTCTTGATCATCAGGTACTTAACTTCCTCCACGTGGTGGGAGTTGTGTTAGGGGAAACACGCTGACTGAAACTGCCCACCTTGGCCAGGCACCATAGTAACCACTTGCATGAGTTATTTTACAAAAGGACGTCCTGGTAAGGAATATGGAGCTATTAGCCACCACCAACCAGAAGAGTCTGGGAAAGGTCAAAAGGAGACGCCATGCGCTCATCCACCTCCTGGAATCCTTCTCGCTGGCATCCATCTTGGTTGGGCAATGTGTGCGCCACCAGGAAAGACCCAGAGTCAGAGTGATCGGCCAAAGACAGAAACTAACCCCATCACCATAAAACCCGAGACTGTGGAGCCACACGGCAGAGCAGTTCTGCTGGGGTCCCTTAACCCCCTGGCTCCCCACCGTAGTACCCCTTCCCAATAAAATCTCTTGCTTTGTTCGCATGTGTGTCTCCTTGGACGATTCATTTTAGAGTGTTAGACAAGAGCCCACTCCTGCGCCCTGGAAGGGGTCCCCCTTTCCTGCAACAGTTTTAGCATCAGTGAAACAACTCAGGAAATGTGTGTCAAATACTGTTCTCTGGGTACTTCAGAGAGGAGCTACAGCAGAGGGGCTGGAAGGAGGGGTTAACCCTGGGAAGGCCCCACAGTGTCCTGCTCAGTTATAATTTGGCAGTTGTCTAGTTAGTTTGATCATTGAATTCACTGAGGACATCACCTACTATTTTGATTGCTTGTTTAGGTTGCCTGAATCACTCAGGTTGAATGTCTCCATGGACCAGGCATATGAGCACTTAGTCTGTCTCCACTTATTAAGCATCCATTTCACTCTGGGCTCTGCCTGGAAGGGGCCAAAGTCAACAAATTCCATGAGGTGAGGTGTACACTGTGCCCCACGTCTCAAGAACCTAAATCGAGGATTTCATGACAAAGCTGAGAACTGGACTTTAAAAAACTCAACTGTATCTTCCAAAAGCCTGTGCTCCTTGCTTGCAGCCTTTCAAAAGAGGGAGATGTAAGGGATGGTGAGGCCAGCTCTTCCTCATGAGTCAGTTGGTCTGTGAGTGGCGAAAGTTTCTTCGCCCAACTTTCCAGCTTCCTGCCCCTCCCAGGTCACAGGTTCCAGGTGCCCTGTAGGGGTGTTTTCACTGTGAAGCCTGGGGAATAATGAGGACACCAATGCTGTTGGCAGCCTCAGGCTCCCCGTCCTGCGTGCCGCCTAAGGCACTAGGCCCTCCCGCCCCACTTTCTTCACCCTCCAAAAAATCTGGCCAGCAGGGCACCTTCTCAGGCTTGTTTAAAAAATCAAGAAAACAAAAACCTCCCCATCCATCACCTCATGTTGTCTTCCTCTCTTTCTACTCTTTGCCACTTCCCCCCACCCTGCCACCTCGGCTCAGCATTCTACCTTTGAAAGGTATGCTTCATAATGCAACTTGACTTAAATTATGACCCTGCTGCACTGTTTCTTTGAGCTGCTATTTCCCCTGCCTGTTCCAGCTGCTGAGCACAATTGATACAGCTCAATTATTAAAGAGATGCTAAAAATAGCCAAGTGCAAGGCTGTCGACAAAGAAAAATCATTCAAACACAGCAAGAGACACAACCTGGGCAGCGAGCTCTCACTGTTATTAGATCCTTAATTCTCCCCACCCTCTCTCCCTTTCTGAGTCTCTTTTCTCTCTTTCACCAATAATAAAGTAATAGGCAGCTTAAAAGGTCCCTTTTCTGTACCCACAGGAATTTGCATAAGCTGATGACTGCTTTGCCACTGTAAAGACTCCTTAATAGAAAAGAACAGTCTTAACTTTAGGAGCCCCTTGCAAAGCTGAGGTGTGGAGGAATTTACAAATGATTCTTCTCCAGGCGGATGATATGTGAATCCCACCCAGGGAGGCCTGACTACCGCCAAAGTGTCCCTCCTCAGATGCATCCCTTTGAGCTGTTAAAATCAACAGTTTTCCTCTTGGGGCTCATTTTACAAAAATATATACATATATATCTGTATATATTTTAAATAGTAGACATTAGAAAAATGAGAAATATCAGAAAAGACAGCTGCAAGTTTGGAGATTAGAGTATTAGTATTTCCCACCCTTTTTCCCCAATATACTATGTGACACTGTTGAACACAAATTACCTGGCCGAGCTCTACTTTTCCTGTATATTGTCAACTTGAAAAAAAAAAAAAAACAATGCACAATGTTAGAGTTGGGAATTAAGGGAGTTAAGGTTTATACTGGGCAAAATGAGGACTATAGGCCAGGAGATAGCATTTCAGATAGCTCTGAGAAACTTCTTCAAAGAGGTAGGGGAAAGGTCAACGTACAGGAGGATTTTGGTGCAGGGGCAGTACAGCACGTTTTTTTAGCTGAAGCCTTCTGTTAGTTCACAAGGAGAAGTTGTCACTGTGAAGGAATTTAGTGCTTTTCTAGATAATGAGGAGATACAATAATTAGGCTCAAAAAATCCGTTCCTGAAAATACGTAACTATCTGAAGCCCTGTTTCGCCATTTTTTCCTCCTAGCACAGGGTGTCTCTCACTCCTGCTCTCCACCCTGAACTCCTTTCAGGGGGTGTTGAAAGTCAGCAGCTGCAGCAGCTCATGATTTAGTGATGGCAAGTGCCCATGGTAAGTGCCAACTTGGAGTTGACAGTACTCACTCTCACACACACACACACGTTAATGGAATATATTCCTTTTCTCATAAAAAAGAGAGGAAAGTTGTAGTTTGATTAGTTTGAGAGAACTGTAAAATTTTCTGTGCCCAAGTTTCTATGTATCACTTTTCCCTCCAGGGAATTTTCCCACTTAGTCTAAGGAGAAAGGCTGAGAATTTGAGGAGAGAGCTGCTTCCAAGAGTCACAGAGCCAGAAGAGTTTTCAGCAATCCCATAACTCTGGGAAGCAAAAATTGCATTTCTGGTCAAGGCATCCCGGGCTTAAGAGCACAACACCCCAGAAAGAAGAGACGAAGAAGTGAGTCCAATAGCTTTGGTCTCTTTTTCTCTGAACAGTTGCTGATGGTCGTTTCTCAGGGAGAGAGGCCCCAGAAACTATTCAGACAATGGCTGAAAAACAAAGCAGAATTTCAGCAGTTTCACAGTGCTGGGGATAGAAAAAATAGAGTTTAGTCAGATCCTGTCAAGGAGAAGGGACTCAGTATGTCCTTCTGGTTCTCATTTGGAATTCCTGGGGAATTAACACCATAGTTAAATCAAGATGGAAAGGGCCTTATCAGTACCTCAGTTCTTATATAATGTTAGAAGAGAAGATGACAGTTAGAGGAGTGGCATTACCTGACATTAAGACTTACTCTGTGGGGACTTTCCTCACGGTCCAATGGTTCAGAATTTGTATTGCAATGCAGGGGACATGGGTTTGATTCCTGGTCAGGGAACGAGGATTCCACATGCCACAGGACAACTAAGACCATGTACCACAGCTCCTGAGTCTATGCGCCCCAATCAGAGAGCGTGTGTACTACAACTAAGGCCCAAAGCAGCCACAGAAATATAAAAAAATACATAAACAAATGGTTAAAGAAGACTTATTATAAAGCTATAATGATGACGATGGAATGATAGTAATAAATGAATAGACAAATTAATCGATGGAACAGAAATAGACTCACATAGAGTCCACTGTTGGGAGCCTGGGATCAGCATACACAAACGCACATATATAAAATAGATAATTAGTAAGGACGTACTGTAAAGCACAGGGAAATTCTACTCAACAGTCTCTAATGACCTATATGGGAACAGAATCCAAAGAAGAATATATATAATATATATATGTATATATATATAGAATTGTTCAGTTGCTCAGTTGTGTCTGACTTGTTCCAACCCCATGGACTGCAGCAAGCCAGGCTTCCTTGTCCTTCACCATTTCCTGGAGTTTGTTCATATGTGTATATATGTAACTGATTCACTTTGATATATACCTGAATTCAATGCAACGTTGTAAATTAACTATTCTCCAGTGAAAAATAACTTGAAAAATATATAGTCAACTGATCACTGAACAAGGAGCAAAGACAACACAATTGGAGCAATACATATATATGTATTATATATATATATGGAGTTGTGACTCCTAAAACAAAACAAAACAAACCAACAAAAAACGAATCTACACAGTCATTACACTCTTAAATTAAATTAACTTCACTTAAAAATTCATTGAGATTATATGAATCACTTGACAAAACTATTATATAGTTCATTTTCAAGAAAAGGAAAAAAAGATGGAACTTGAAACTTTAGGAATAAAAAAGAAGAACGAGGGCAGGATTTGGTGCAGAAAAAGAGAAACAGAGCAGTGAAAATGACTACGCAGTTGAGAAATAGATCCAAGAGCTTATTATAACAACTTATTGTATAATGCAATTGGAATTTCAAGCAATGGGGAAAATAATTAATTCAATAAATTGTGTTTGGACAAGTTGAAGAGGTATGTAAGAATTCTATCTAACATCAAATTAAGTGTAGATGTATTAATATCTAACTGCAATAAAATACATTTATAAAAAATGAAAGTAGAGATGTAATTTTGGATTTCTGAAGATATTTCATATTATGAAAGTAGACTGTGAAATCATAATATAAAATACCGATAGATTTTATCACCTAAAAACTAACACTTCTCTTAACGTAAAATGCTCTGAGCAAATTTAAGAGTAAGTGACAAAATGAAAGATTTATTTAACAAAGAAGGGTCAATTTTAGAGCGATTACATGATATGTATATATATGTACATATGTGTATGTATGCATACACACAATCAATATCAAACACTTATTTATTAAAAAAAGACTTCAGTAGGAAAAAATAGTGAAAGGATTTACACAAGTAACTAAACATAACTGTAAATCACTATTAAATTTATAATGATATTTTCTTACTTACAATAATTCAAAAAGTAGCAGAGCTACCCCATGTTCAGTTTCTGACTTTTGGCTAAGATATAACTATTGATTAACCACTAGTGCCAGAGACAGAGTAAGGTAATACACAGACTCACATAAATTAGAATTACAAACTAGTGCGAATTTTGTAGAAGGCAATTTGCTGAAAGGTAATAGAAGCCTTAAAAATTCATACTCCCTTTAACCTTAAGTTCTATTTCTAAGTTTACTTCATTAAATGATGAAGCAAAATATTCTTTGAAAATTTGTATAAAATAACAAATAAAGGAGAATCTCTAAAGTAAAAGTAAACACTGGATAAGGAAAAATACATTAAAAAATATGAACTACTAAGAGACTTAAATATATAAAGCTGTAAAAGGCAGTAGGTTGATATAGAAATTCATTATTTGCTATACATTTATCTGAAAAAATAAAATTAAAAATAATCCCTAACATATATCATATAAAGCAAAAAAGAATGTACATAATAAACTAATGTTTATACATGGATAGGCTGAACATATTTTTCTCTTATTTTTGCTAATATATTTTAAAATATTTTTTCTTCAAAACTTAATCATAAAGCACAATGAATACAAACAAAGTTTGAGAAATATCATCTGAAAAAACTGCATATGTTAAGAACTGAGATACCCTATCTCATGCTTATACTTTCAGTGAAAACACCCATCAATTGGTCACCATGTCCAGTGACTTCCTAAGACCTGATTTAACTTGCTGAGATGAAAAATAAATGAAAAGAAGCACTATTAATTCATCCATGTTTAAAACCTCCAGGGTCACCAATATTTAGTGACCCAAGAATTCTACGGTGTATCTGACTGCCACAGACACAAGCAGGAGAACTAAAATAACTCCAAGGATAAACTCATTGAGATAGCCAGTATCCACATTCATCCAGGAAGATAAGTTTTTGCTGATTCTGGGAACAGCATCTGTACATTTCATGCTAGTATCTGGTGTGAAGATTTTTAAGAATTTCCCATCACCAGCTTATAGCGATGCTCTTCCGTGAGGATGCTGAGTCCCATCCTACCTTTATAATATATTGTGAAATCAATATAATTCAAGCAGAACATCATTCTCAGGAAGCAGAAACATCAATCATTGCTCCAAATTTGAAGTTTTCTGACATTTTTGTCTCTGCAGTTTCCCAATGAAAGTCCTTTGCTTTAGCTTTTCTTTATTTTCAGAGTCTGTGATTTAATCCTACTGGTCAC
This sequence comes from Antilocapra americana, assembly GCA_007570785.1. NCBI lineage: Eukaryota > Metazoa > Chordata > Mammalia > Artiodactyla > Antilocapridae > Antilocapra > Antilocapra americana. Next base: position 7,481,647 of record ML660201.1, on the reverse strand, counting down.
CAAGGACAGAATGAAGGCAACAGTGGAGAATGGCAGGTAATTGGAAGAGAAAGCAAAAAAAAAAAAAAACCCAAAACTGAAGTACACTGCTTTTTTATTTATAATTCAGCCTCCTGGATGCGAGACATGGCTGAAATGCTTCCCAATGAAGGACAAAGGGGACAGAGGAAGTTGCCAGATCACAACACAAGCTTCTCTAAGTGGTTGGGATTCCTCATGAGTCTCACAAACCTTCCAGGTAGCAAAAACTCAGAGGAAATGTGTTTTCAGAACAGAGGGCCTATAAAATTTGATAAAGCTTTGGGCAATGCCTGCATGCCTCTCTGCTAAGTTGCATCAGTCATATCTTTATCTTTTGCAACTCCATGGACTATAGACCATCAGGCTCCTCTGTCCATGGGATTTTCCAGGCAAGAATACTGGAGTGAGTTGCCATTCCCACCATCCTATTTATTTCAGAGGATCCCAGCTCTCACCCCTCCTGCCTCCCTCACTGTCTTTCCCAGCATGTAGTTAAATAAACATCCTAATTTCATATTTAGAAGGATCAAGATGGTATCTGCATAGGACCTCAGCACAGACACTGACATTTAATAAAAATAAGAAAGAGAAAAAGAAGAAGGGCAAAAATAAAAGGGAACGCATACATCAGAATAATAATATTTACTCCAGGAGACAAATGAGTTCATACACTCTTCCACAGTGCCAGGAAAGAGTCATGAAAATGTATTTTCCCTGAAAAGGGGATCAAATGAGTGATACCAGCAAATTAAAATAGGATGATAAGACAACCAAAGGTGATCAAAATGAGCTCAACAAATCTGGACAGAAATGGAAAAGAAAAATGAATCCACTTCAGAGATGAAAGCCACACCAAGAGAAAAGTAAATGAGAAATGAAGTCTGTGCTCACAGTTGGGTACTTTCAGGAAAATTTGAAGAAGTTACACAACATAAGAGAGAAAAGGGAGAAAAAGAGAAAGCATGAGTAGATAAGAATGATAAGGAAGAGAGATAAAGGAGAAGAAAAATAAGCATATATGATATTATTCCTGGAAATGAAAATTAAATAGCAACAGGGACAGAAACTCCAACAATTCTAAAACAGCATTTATGTGAGAAAGATTTATATCTACATATCAAAGAGGAGCATGGTTTTCTAATATCAACTAGCATCAAAACCATAGTGTGACACAAAAATTTTGAATTTAACTAAGTCATGTGTCAATTGTATAAACTATGACCTGACAAGGTCTAACATGAAGGGTTTAGGGAGTATGCTATAGGTGAGCCTTTCTTGAATAATAATCATTTGAAAAGATACTATAAAATGAAGTTCACATATTCAAAAGATGAATGAAAGTAAGGAACTCAAAAATGTCCAAGTTTTGGTAAAAGAACTAGCAGTGTTTATTAACTTATTTAAAGATTAAACTGAAACTAACATATTCTGTGAATATGGCTATAAAACCAAATATAAATTCTATAAATCATGATGCTGTTAAAATAATCATATCACTAACCAAAATCCAGTGGAGGAGAGAAAGCTAGCAGAGTCAGTTCAAGAGTTATATTATTGTTATCATTACTAGGAGATAAATAAATCTTAAAGCACCAAAGCAGAAACAAACAAACAAAAAGGATGACCCTAAATTCCAGATATTACTTAGAAGTTTCATATTTTAAATTAAAAAGCAAAATTTGGAAGAAAATAAACATATCTCTTATCTATCTTGTTGTTATTGTTGTTTAGTCACTAAGTTGTCTCCAACTCTTTGTGACCCCATTGACTACAGTGTGCCAGGCTCTTCTGCCACGTGGGATTTCCTAGGCAAGAATACTGGAGTGGGTTGCCATTTCCTTCTCCAGGGGGTCTTCCCAATTCAGGGACTGAACATCTCCATCTCCTGCACTGCAGGTGAATTCTTAACCAATGAGACAACAGAGAAGCTCATGTCTTCTATCTATCTCCCTGAAGCAAGAGAAAAAAGCAGTATGAATTCTATACATTTTTCTACCATGAAGACAGAGTATGCAGAGAGCTGGAGCATGGAGAAATTCCATTCAAACAGCTGAGATAAGGTTTTAAACCTGTACTCTGGTCTAGCCCATTCTTAGAGAACAGGAAACGGGTCTGGGTCTGGTTTGAGATGGTTATTCTCCATCTTAGCCAGGGCTATAAGGGGATTTTTCTTTCTTTACCTGAAGAACCTGGTGGAATTCCTGATGGAGGAGCCTACATTTATATTGGAGGCTCTCCTAACACTGCTTTCCCAGGATTTACACACTTTATTGTTTTGCACACTCAGCCTCCAGCAATTCATGAAAATAACCATATATGTTCTCATTTATTTGGCTGCACCAGGTCCCAGTTGGGGCATGTGGGATCTAATTCCCTGACCAGGGATTGAACCTGGCTCCCTGCATTGGGAGTACAGAGTCTTAGCCACTGGACCATGGGGGAAGTTCCCCATTTAAATTCTTACTAGTCTATGGCCACAGTAACTTTCTCCCCCAGCTTCTTCTCCAGTTAAGCAGACCTTGGTGCTACATCTCTCTGGATGTACCTGTCTTCCTAGCTTTGGGCCTGACAATTAGCTTTGGATCTTAGTTCTATGGCTTCACCTGTGTCCTGCTCTTACTACTATGAACTATAGCCCAGCAGGCTCCTCTGTCCATGGGATCTCCAGGCAAGAATACTGGAGTGGGTTACCGTGTCTTCCTCCAGGGAATCTTCCCAACCCAGAGATCGAACTCTCATCTCCTGTGTCTCCTGCTTTGCAGGAAGATTTTCTACTGTTGAGCCACAAGCGAAGCCAGAGTTCTCTGATGGTCCTAGGAAAACTAAGGACAAGACTGTCAACTTCCATGCATCGCAATAGCCCTTCACCTACCAAGAGGAATACAAAAGAACCATTGTCTCTTTATCTACTTTTTGAAGGTTAATGTCAAAAGCTTCCTATATTTTTAGAGTTTGTGATTCACTCTAATCTCTAATGGAGCCATAATCCAAAAATCAATGGCAAATAACCCAAAAAGACTATGCTTTGTCATGTCTGGTAGATATAATTATGTCTGTTCTTTTGGTCTTTTGATCCTAGCAGATAGATAGGTGGGAAAAACAAACAAACAAAAAACTTTTGGAGAGAAATGTCTTAAGAGAAGAGAGGATTTTTACTTATCCTTGCGTATGGGAGACAACCAAACCAGCTCCCACTATATCCACTTAGCCAATTCATGGTAGATTTAACACTTGGATCCATGAGTTTGTGACACATGCAAATACTGACTGAACACTTTACACATGGGATTAACTTCAGGTTCACGCAGGACAGCTGGCATTTCAATTATCGTTGCAATGAATGTATAAATGATATTGGGGAGACTAGTCACCTTAAAAGTACTGAGATAGACTATGAACCCAGTATATCTTTCTGCTTATTATTTTCTCTCAATAGTGTCATTTTAAAATAAATGGTGGAGGGACTTCCCTCAGGATCTAGTGGTTAAAAATCTGCCTTTCAATGCAGGGGATGTAGGTTCGATTCTTGGTGGGGGAGCTAAGATCCCACATTCCACGGGGCAACTAAGCCCTTGCACCACAACTGGAGAAACCATGGGCTACAAACTGCAGAAACCATGCACTTTGGAGACCCCGTCACAACTAGAGAGAAGTCCACAAGCTGTAACTGAGACCTGACATGGCCAAAAATAAATTAAAAAATAAAATAAAATAAATGGTAGTATTCACTTTGTGCATTTCTAGATTAAACTTAAATGGGCATGCAGTTGTCATTTCTTGCAACGTATTTACTACATTCTTGTATCAAGGTCATACTGGCCCCATGAAACAAACTAATCAGCATTTTCTTTTGTCTCTTTCCTAGAAAAGTTTGTGTGGGACCGAATTGATGCTTTGGAACTGTGGTGTTAGAGAAGACTCTAGAGAGTTCTTTGGACTGCAAGGAGATCCAACCAGTCCATCCTAAAGGAGATCAGTCCTGAATATTCATTGGGAGGACTGATGCTGAATCTGAGACTCCAATACTTTGGACACCTGTTGCGAAGAGCTGACTCCTTGGAAAACACCCTGATGCTGGGAAAGATGGAAGGCAGAAGGAGAAGGGGACAACAGAGGATGAGATGGTTGGATGGCATCACCAACTCAATGGACATGAGTATGAGTAAACTCTGGGAGTTGGTGATGGACAGGGAGGCCGGGTGTGCTGCAGTCCATGGGGTTCCAAAGAGTCAGACACAAATGAGTGACTGAACTCAATCAATGACTTCACTGTTTGATAAAATCCACCAGTGGAGTTGCGGGGCCCAAAAGTGGTCTTGGACTTTTTATGTCCGGATGGTCCAGGAAACATTACTTTCACCTTGAAATTCAGTCAATCTCTAATATCATGTTTCATTTTTATAGATTCATTTTTGCCTCACTTAGGTGAATAATCACTGTATATAACATTCAGCAGAGAGTCAAGGAAGCATACCCAAACAGTCATGTTCATCACCTCATAGACACAGTGTGAATGAAGTCTGATGCCAGTGTTTCCCGGTTAGGTACCCTCACCATGTACTTTAAAACTTCAAGGATGAAGTGCCTTAAAGCAGGGTTCCCCAACCTCTGGGATCTAATGCTTGACCCTCTGAGGTGAATTTCATGCAATAATAATAGAAATAAAGTGTACAATAAGTGTAATGTGCTTGAATTATCCCCAAACCACCCCCCACTGCCATCCATGGAAAAACTGTTTTCCACAAAACTGATCCTGGTGCTAAAAAGATTGGGGACCCCTGCTAAAGAATACACACACACACACAGACACACACACACACACACACAGAGTGTTTCACAAGGTTCATTACAAGCAGTGGCTTAAAGAGAGAGGAAAAAAGGTATGTACAGAAAGCAGGAAAAGCATCTTTTATTTTCTGATTGAAGCATATTTTGGGCTAAAGGAAATGTCAGCAGGCAAAATTCTTTCTTTTATTCCAATTTTATGCAAATCCTCTTTACTTCGGTGGAGATACTAAAAAGGAAAAATCCCGCACGTACACCAAGAGGCAGGGGATGCCAACAAAGCCTCTATTCTTGGCGCTCCCGTATTACTCCCTTCCTCATTCTTCTTACCAGACTAACCTTCTATACAAACCCATTGTCTTTTCTTTCAAACTCATCTTTTTGATGAGAGAGGGTAAGAGGTCTTGATAAGGTGGCAATTTGCCATGTTGGCCCGAGTCCCAGCTGGAGTCAGTGAGGGATTGTGTTAGCTGATCACAACTCCAGAGTAGAGAGAGAAAAAGTTGCGCTTTTTTTTTTTTTTAATGCAGGTGGCGATTTCAAAGTTCACACTCTTTGAAGTGCCTGGTTGCTCTTCTCAAATTTTTTTTTTTAATTAAAAGATTCTGCAAAAAGAAAATCTAAATTATTATAGTTTTAAAAGTGTTATGAGCTTTGTAAATGTCAGCATTTGAATCCCTGTGTATGTTTGCTGTGGGTCCTGAAAAAAAAAATAATAAGCTAACTCAATTCTCTCTTTCTCTTTCCTCTCTTGAAATAATTGGAGACAGGCTTAAATCAATTACCAAGTCTAAAATCCAGACCTAGACTGTACCGGGACATTTAATACTATGACATAGACTGTCAGAGAATTAGATAATGATTGATGATCGAAAGACTTAAGAGAAGTCCTCTAGGTGTTGATTTATATAACTGTGTACACCTTATGGCCTGAAGCACTTCCTTGCATGCAAGATGTAACCAAGGATGAACAAAGCTGTCTGTCTTCATGACATGGAACTTCTGTGTGAGGCCAGACCATCCATCAGGTGAGTAACATATAGCTGTTGAGTGCTTGCGTGCTTGCTTAGTCATGTCAGATTATTTGCAATCCTATGGACTGTAGCCCACCAGGCTCCTCTGTCCATGGGACTCTCCAGGCAAGAATACTGGAGTGGGTTGCCACTCCCTTCTCCAGGGGATCTTCCCAACCCAGGCAGGGATTGAATCCAGGTCTCTTATGTCTTCCTCACTGGCAGGGCAATTCTTTACCACTAGCACCACCTGGGAAACCCACTGAGTGCCTACTATGGGCTAAAAAGACCATTATTCTGTAGGTTACTGTTTCACACGTTTCACACTTATTCTTTGAAACAGTACATATTATGTTGTTACAGCAGAAATTCTGGTTTGCTTTGGAAAATTTTCTTACAATTTTAAATACAGCTTAACCTCGGTAAGGCTAACAAAATATCATCTAAGATCTGTACAATAAAGTCATCTATAATAAAACCAGTAATATAACAAAAAAATTGCCCTTTTTAGATACTACTAAAATATAATCAGATATTCATCTTAAAATTAGACTATAGGGTAGATAGATACAGCAAAGTTATCTTTCCTGTATGCTGAATTCAATGAGAAAAATGTAAAAACTAATTTCATGGAAGATTTTCTTTTTTGAGGGGAAGGATGGCATTTGTTTACAGATTTTATCTCAATAGCCAGTGTATGTACCTTCAACTGCTTTCTAATACAAATTAATGACAGCATCCACTTCTGTGGCAGGATTATAACACTGTTTTTAAGTACACATTTGCCACTATTTCAAGGTGGTTGTAGTTATATATTGCTGTGTAACGACCTCTCTGCTCCCCCAATTTATTATAATCTCTCACAAGTCTGTGAATTGCAGGGGTTCTCTGCGGGTATCCTGCTTGAGAGCTCTTATGTTTAATATTTGTCTTCCAATGGTCCCTGGGGTTAGTCTCATACAAAATCTCTGTGGGGCTGGATGGTTTCTCAGCATCCATATAGGTCTCCTCTGTGGAATCTGGGTTTCTAACAGTCTCATTATGGCCAAGATCCCAGAGGTGGCAAACAAACAGGGGTAGAAGATTTTAAATCACACAAGGTTGCATATTCTACTGGTGAAAGCAGTCACAGACCTTTCTGTCTTCATGGGGAGAGGAGATAAATCCCTAGTCTTGATGGAAAGAGAGCCAGATAATCTGTGGTCATCGTAAATTCAACATACAGTTTATCTGAGCACCAGTGTGAATCTGGCACTTTCTAAACTACTACATTTGCAGATGCAGTGATGAAAATACCCCTAATAAGAAGGTTAACTGTTCATCAGGACCTGAAACAGAGAGGGGCTGACAGTTGTAATGATCATTGATCTTTCTCTTGACTTAGCTACTTTCTAACATATGTTTCTGTGTCCTTTTGCAAGTCAATTTAGACCGATTTTCTGGGTCATGTTTCATGACACTCTTTAACAGGCATTTTACTGATGTCAAAGTACAGAGTTTCTACTGTGATTCCTGTTCTTCACATGAGAAGAAATGCTTTTTAAGGGAACAATGGTAATTTGTTTTTGATTTAGACAATTAAATATAGTCAATCCAAGTCTTCTCATTCCTACTTCTGTAGACGATAGTATTTTTTTTACCCTTTATTAACTGTCCACAACTTTTCATGTTTAATTTTTTTTCACAGTGGAACTTTCATTACATTAACCCTCATGAAAAAAATAGGGCAGAAGTTTTAAGTCAGATTGGCAGATTCAGAAACAAAATGAACAAAAAACTCCCTGTACCAACTGTACTGATTAGGGTCATTTTTACCAGCGTTGACTAATGAGTTGTCAGTAGCCAAAAGACTTTAATTCCCAATTACAACCCAAGTAAGGATAGTGAATTAAACGGAAATTTGATATGTTTGTAGAAAACACTGCTTTTTATTTTTATTTTCTTTCAAATACTCTAGGCCTGTTCTCCATGGAAAGACATAGACTCATAGAGCTGTACATTTTACTTTTGACTCAGAATAAATGATGCAAAGAGCTGTGATGACTCATTATGATATGTTGCTTTGTCAGGGACATTGCTAACTACTATTATTATATCTCTAAGGGAAATAATAAATTTGTAGAGGGCCCCAAAAGCCAATTACAGTGTGATGGGTCATTTACAAGTGAGAATTTCTAACACAGAACAGGGGTTTACATTGGAAGTAGTTACTATCTTTGTGTGTTCTAAAGTCTGGAGTGAACTTTCTGTGACTTCATAAGACTGAGTGAATAAATATTTCAGGGAATAAAATTTTGACTTAAAGTTTAAAAAATATGTATTATAATAATAATATATTATTATATTACTAATATTATATAATACTAATGTCATATTATAACATACAAAACATACATAATATATAATTGTATACATAACACATATACATTATATATATATATATATATATATACGATATATATAAAAAACTACTAATTCAGTTCCAGAACAGAATGGAATCTTTTGAGAGTTAGAAAGTTTTCTACTTTATGGAGTTTTCCAGAAAACTTGGGAAGGAAATCATGAAACAATGTATGCAAAATCCATCAACTGGATTAGGTTCCTATTTTTTTTTTAAGGTTTTTCTGGATGCAGACCATTTGTAAAGTCTTTATTGAATTTGTTATAATATTGTTTCTGTTTAACATTTTGGGTGTTTTCCCGAGAAGCATATGGGATCTTAACTCCTAGGCCAGGGATGCAAATCCCAACATGTCTGTATAGTTACAATGAAGTGACCAAAAGGGAAGGACTGATGATACAGAGTGAGAGTGAGGCACTGCTAGATTGATGTTCCTAAGAGGTTGGGATAAAGTACTTCCTTGTGTACACGTAAAGGGGAGGCCTAAGCAAGGAGAACAACCAAGGCTCCATTGTAATAGGAAAGGAGGCAGATTTTCCCTGTGGGGGTTCATACGGAGGTATGTATGTGTGTCTTTCAAAAAGTCTCTCCTAATTGGTTGCATTTTGTCAGTGAAGGAGCAAGGTCATCATCTGAGAATGAGGCTGGGAAGGAAATGGGAGAAAACAAATTTTACAGGGAGAGATGGTGCTCACAGGGCAGCATTATAAGTCCACTTCAGATTACTGGCTAAGACCATCAGCACACACCTATTTTTCTACCATACAAAACTTGGGAGTGGATGCATAGGTGGAAACTTGCATCTTACTGCAGTTACTGGATTTCCAAATAAGTATATAATAAAGTAAGAGGTTGCTCAGATGGTGAGGAATCTGCTAACAATGCGGGAGACCCAGGTTTGATCCCTGGGTCAGGAAGATTCCCTGGAGAAGGGAATGGCTACCCACTCCAGTATTCTTGCCGGGAAAAATCCATGGACAGAGGAGCCTGACGGGCTAAAGTCTGTGAGATCACAAAGTTGGGGGCAATATAGTGACTAACACTTTCACACACAAGAAAATAAAGGAAATAGTTAATTGAAGATGGAACACTGACTGTGAAATCTATATTATATAAGGAAGCGTTTGAAAGCGTGAGAAGCTGAGGATCAGAATAAAAGGTGATGTGATCAGCACTGAATGTTTCATGAGTCCCAGTGGGGCTGATGGTTGCTGGTAGGTACTAAATGAAGTGAACTGGAGAGACGATATGTTAAGTTTGAGACTGTAAATCGACTTTGGTCACTGGCAGTGGAAAGCTTTGGGTATGACCATGGCTCCGTTATGGTGGAAGGCAAGTTCATTTGAGGAGAGGAGGTCACAGAAGTGAAGACGTACTAGAAGCTGATGTGAATGCTGGCATCACCAAGGACTGTGGCAGGCAGAGTATAAAGGACAGTGACTGCAATGCTAGAGCTAAAATCTTCAAGAAAGGGAGTGAATATCCTGAGTCCTGGATATCCTAGTTTATTCAGCAGCTTAAGGTAATGGATGCTATATGAAGATCTTAAACTTCTGTTTTTGAGATGTTTTTAATGTGGACCATTTTAAAACTGTTTATTGAATTTGGTACAGTATTGCTTCTGTGTTACGTTTTCATTTTTTGGCCATGAGGCATGTTGGATCTTATTTTCCCGACCAGGGATTGAACCTGCAGCCCCTTCATTGGAAGGCAAAGTCTTAACCACTGGACCAGCAGGTGAATGTCCTACAATTTAAAGCTGGCTTTAAGTGGCAGAGGAAAGAATCATCTAAAAAAATTTATGGGGGCCACGGAGCCCTGATCTTACCATTTTCTACTATTGCATGATTTTCCTAGAAGTTAGAGCTGCTGCTGATATTCCCTAGAGGGAGAACTCAGAACATTTTAGCAATATTAAAAAAAAAACACAGGTTTCTCCATTGATTCTAATTTTAAGGGGAAGAAAAACAAAGCAATGTCCCCTTCCTATTTTCCCTCCTCACATTTCTACACCAAAAGAGAAGACTGCCCCTCACAGAACCGGCTATTCCTATGGGCAGGCTCATTAGCTCTCATGCTTTCTTTACATCCTGGTCCCAGCACATGCAGCCCAGATAGTATGGCAATGTTCTGAGTCACAATTTAAGTGAGCCTTCCGCATTCAGAACTCATTTGGCGGCGAGGCTCATTATAAATAAGATCCTTTTATCAGTAGAACTGAAATTCCCATTACTTGTTACAGGTACTTAAATAGCTACAGTTTAATTAACTAATGAGGTATTCCTGAGGACAGTCAAACAGCATCTTCTAAATTGTGTTTCACAGGCAGTCGCCCGGGTAGCTCTGGGAGCAAGTGGGGGAGGCTGTGGCACACTCAGCTCTTGGTCCCAGCCCTGAAGGGAGATGCCCTGGTACCTGAGCGAGCTCTCTGGATTCATGCGCTACCCGAAAACTTTGACCTCTATCCCCATTTCATTAAACTGCCATTTTGCATTATTTGTGCATTTCATTTTGACTTAAGGTTTTATACTCTCTTCTCTGATTGGGGCATTATGAGATCAGGCTAGGATTCTTCAGAGGTTATTATGACAAATTTTTCCTAAACTGAGATGTTAGGAGCCATCAACCCATCTGAACACACGTTTAGTATTAGTTGAAAAGTGCCGGATTTTCACCAAAAGATGCCTAGGTGTTCCAGAAAGGCCTTCAAGGACGAATATGAAGTGCTGTCTTTTTTATAGCTCTTGATAACAGCCCTCACTGTGATAATAAAGGAAAGGGGGTTAATTTTAAGGGAATGAGAAGAGCCTTATACAATGTTTACATCTACATGAAATAGTCCTCTCTGAGCTAGCCTTGGGAAACTTAAGCCAAACCTAAACTACCAGCTAAATAGTCCTCCTCACATCCCTGCCAGGCAGACAGGTCTTAAGGAAGAGAAGGGAGTAACAGAGGATAAGATGGTTAGATGGCATCACTGACTCAATGGGCATGCATTTGAGCACTCAGGGAGATAGTGAAGGACAGGAAAGCCTGGAGTGCTACAGTTTATGGGGTTACAAAGAGTTGGACACAGCTTAGTGACTGAACAACAACAGTGAACAACATTGACTATATTGAGCACAAAAGAAGAGTTTGCAAACTAAGAGTCTTCAAATCCAAAACTAATATAAAGTCCAGAAGCATGACATCACAGAATGGCTCATAAGTAAGGATGAGGAAGTTGTTAAACTTTTACAATGATTGGTTATTGCTGTGGGGGTTTCCAGATGGAAGGGGGCTAATCATCTTGCACCATTTTAGAATAATTATGTTTCTTTTAAGAGGTATTTCAAGAAATAACCTAAGTTAAGTTTTGCTTATGTTCATGAAATAAGCAAGATTATTTTTCCTTACATGACTTACACGGTTCTGTCTGTTTGAGGGATTTTTGAGCTTCCTCTCCATTTTATTTTAACAACATTGAGCTGCCTTGGCTAGAGGAGCAGTGCTGCCACTGATGAGATTTCTAGTCATTTAAGTTCCACTTTCATCAGCTCTCAGAAACCTCTTGAGCTACACGGATTGTTCTTGACGTTGACCCTTCAGTCTGTGTGGCCTCATGGCCGGGGTTGGTGTGCACACAGCCCTCTGTCTTTCAGGGAGCCTACTGCTTCCTGCTTCCTCCTGTACACTGGTAGGGTTTTTCCATGCATCGCTCCTTTGGGCCCTGGAAGGGATGTTCCCTCTTAGGACACCTTAGGTTTCAGCAGGAATGTCATTCCTGAGACATTTTCCCTGGGAGACACCAGGACCCACCCACTTGTCACTGGAAGTGATCTTTCCTTCTCACACTTTCACCTGTTTGTTAACAATCCATACATTCTTGTCTTGGAACCAGATTTACCTGAAACTGGACAGAAAGGGAACACACATGGAGGCAAACGAAACTTCTAACTAGACAAGAGAGATTCTTGCATCATCATGAGACTTGGTTTACAATAGCATCCATATTAGAATACTTTGTCCAGAAACCTTTTTACTAAGGATTCCTTTACTCCAGAAAGAAACAGAGAAGATTGTCTAGAACTACTACTCAATGTTGGATTAAATACTATAGTATTTTAAGTCAAATAAAAAAAACTCCACAAATATTTAGACTTGTTGATTTTCAATCTTCCCTACTTGTTATATTTTAAAAGTACAGCTCTTTTTAAATGGAATTAAATTTCTTGTACTTTTTTTTTAATCTCATGTGATCTCTTTTTTAATGAATCATAGAACTTCACTGCATACTATAAAGGAATTACAATACCAGAAGCACTTCAAAAATGGATTCAAATTCAAGGAACATATAATTTGCACATTTGGAGTAAAAAAGGCTCAGTTGAGAACATCCCTGTGAATATTAAAAACGTGGCTGAAAATAATTTTGAGACAACACAGATAACAGAGGTGCCACAACTGAGTGTCTCTATTTCCGTTTTTTAGTACCAACACTATAATATTAAACCTTTTAAGTGGTTATATCTATCGAGGTTTGCTTAAAGCAGAAAGCAGAGATGAAGAGAATTTCATAACTCTGTATTAGCAGCACTATTTCCTCCACTGTTGTGAATACTTTAGATATACCAATGTCTTTCAACTCTAAAAGGTAAGAAGAATTAAAATATAAGAAGGTTAGATGTAACCTAATGATATATACTTGTATCATTAATCCAGTCTCTAAACTAGAGACTAATGATCCAAACAGACTAATGATCCAACTCTGTTTATTCTACACATTTCAAACAGAATGACTGGGCATCTAGTATTAAAATACTGGTATAAAATCAGCATTTGCCCCTTTTGGGAAATCCTCTCAAAACATCAAGGAAGATCAGAAATAAAAATGTAAATGTGGACTCAGTGAAACATGGAGAAAGCTGAATATATGAGCCCCAAGATAAGAGGAATGGCTACCCTAGGTAGTTGAAAGCAAGCAGAAAAGCAGAAGGAGCAAATCTGGAACGTACATCTGTGTTTGCAAAGCTCAGACAGAGCCAGCCCACTACACTTCCACAGGTGGTGCGCATCCCCAAGGGCCCAAGAGAGAGCTTTCCTCTTCAAGAGTAGAAATGAGATGGTTAGGGTTCAGGAAAGACCTTTCCTAGACCGACTTTAATTCTTTAAATCAGAGGATGGAGGGTGAATAAGGTTTTCCACAGGTAAGCTAAATGTGATGGAATTAGTCTCTCTAAGTGTCAGGGGAAAGAAAGAGGCTTTGCCTAGAAAACAACCTTCTACCACCATCTCTCTTGACAGGGAAAAATGAAAGACTGAAATAACTAACATGCATAAATATGCATGCAAATAAAATGTCTCCCAGGTTTGAATACTGCCTTACTATAATCTCCTATATTCTGCCTTCTAAAAAAATAAAATTGCTTTAAGAAAATATCACTCCCTGAAAATAAGAGACATGAAAAGATCTAGTGTAGGAAATCCCTCCATCCCCTCAAAATTATTAGGCCATTAAAAAAAAAAATACAAAACAACAATTAAAAAAAAAGGACCGGAGAGAAAAGCTGGGAGTCTTAGACTTATTTTAGTAACTGTATCTGGGCTGTCTTAGCTTTTCCTCTGCCATTAGACTATAGAATAACCAATGACTCAAGAACTTTCTTATTCAGGATTTTATCTTTAAAATGCTTTTGGCATAGTGCTTCAATTAAGGAAATGATGTCATTTGGCACGTTTTGGAGCATTAAAAATTCTGTACATCTTTCTCGTGTTTTACAAAACTTTGCAAATTTTGGTGTGTTTAACTGAAAGCAAGAGGTTATCCAGTGGAGCTGTAGATGATTTATTTTTCAGTGATACAAATATGATGTGGTTCAGGGAAGTTCCTGACCTATTACTGTAAAGTTTATGTCAGCATTTCTCATTTATATATCTAAAGATATTAGCAGAGATAATGGATATGTATCTGAAGCCTGGGCACCTCTAAAGATATTCAGGATATGACTGAGGGGAAACCCAAGTCCCCGTAGGTATCTTTTCTAGTGACGCTTGGGTTAGGTTAAGAGGATATAACTTCTGTTCTTTTGGTTACTTAGGTTAAGAGGATGTAACTTCTGCTACTCCTGTAAGTAGCAAAGATTCTCCCTGGGATAGCAAGGAGCATTTGCTATGTTAGGAATCAAACGTGTGAAAGTTCCAGTTTAGTTCCAGCGTCTCCCCCAAACTTCCTTCCATTATTGAGAGCGCCTTAAGCCTCTTGGTTGGTTCTGTACGAGCCAGTGCTATGCGTTGCTGTTAACACACTTCCTTGGCCACACTTCTTCCCTTATCTGTCCAGGACAACCACATAATTTTTACCTCTGTCAGAAAGAAACTGTTCACTTGAGACTTTCCTGGAGAACCCTGCCTTAAATTCTGATAGTTGATAGTTCATATTCAAAGAGAAAAAATACAGACTGTCAAGTAGGCTACATTGTTTCAGATTAAATTCACACTTGAAATAATACGTCTTTCTCCCAAATTAAATAGGTTCAGAAAGCAGAGTTGCTTTTGCCTGAACCTACTAACTAGCAAAATATAAAACAGCAGATATTTCTACACTAATAGTGGGTATAACTTAAAGTTTGTCCATATTTTTGTAACATTTAGGGGAAAAGAGAGGCTTCTTGACCTCTATGGAAACTGCTCTAAAATCAGACAGCGAGGTCATATGGAGATGTGTTGCTGCTGGAATAGTGATTGATTACTGGGAGAACCTTGACTGGCTGGTTCTGGCTTGAGGTCTTTCCTGAGGTGCGATGAAGCTGTCAACTGGGAATGTAGTTGTTTGAAGACTTCCAGACTCATATGGTTTTGGCAGGCCTCAGTTCCTGTCTGGCCATAGGCTGGAGACCTCATTTTTTTGCCACATGGGCCTCTCCATAGGCTGCCTGGGTGTCCTGAAGTCATGGCAGCTGGCTTCCCGAGAGTGAGATATCCAATAGACAGAGAGAAAGAAATCTATGATGGAATCTACAGTCTTTGATAATCTAATATTAGAAGGTGTTACTCACCTAATATCAGAAGGTGTTACTGAGCCCAAGCTCATACTGCTTGTCACACAACAGGCCAATAAACTGAGAGATAAGCTGTTGAGGCAAGGAAGCGCTACTTTATTCAGAAAGCCAGAAGCCTGACAAGATGGTGGACTCATGTCTCAAGAACGCTTACCAGAATTACAACTCAGGATTCTTTTATACTAAGAGAGAAAGGGGCGTGGCTGGTTGTTGCAAACTTCTTCCGGGTCAGAAGCCTTTGTTCTGGCATCTGTCCATGTAGGGCAGCTCACCACTTCCTGTAACTTCTCTAAGAAGAAAAACCTTATTCTCTGTTCTGCAACTTTATATCTCTATGTGACTGGGAAAGTGTTCCACTTTTACAAGTCAGAGCTTTCAGGATGAGTTATCCTGAAATGCTATAAGCAACATTCCTAACTTGTAGCCAAAGCTACAGAATACCAAGGTTAAAGTAAAAGAAACAGATCCAATATGGAGTAAGATTTGTTCTTCTCTATTATAATACAAAGGGACATGCCATCTCTTCTGCCATGTGTGTGGTAAGTGACCATTTTATATATGTATTTATATATATGTACACACACACATTGTCCACAATACAGTTACAATATGCTTGAAAGCACAGAAAATATTAAAATGTAGTAAAAATATGTAGAAAATGACGTTTTCAATATTCATCACCTTTGTACCATAATTTAATTAACTATATGTAATTTCTTTTTTAGGAGCAATTATTTTAGCTATGTATTTTTTGCTGTGCTGGCCTTCATTGCTGAGTAGGCCACTCTCTAGTTGAGGTGTGCAGGCGTCTCACTGCAGTGGCTTCTCCAGCTGCGGAGCACAGGCTCCAGGGCACATGGGCTTCAGTAGTTGAGGCCCGTGGGTTCAGTGGTTGCAGCTCCCGGGCTCTAGAGCACAAGCTCAGTAGTGGGGGTGCACGGGCTTAGTTGTTCTGCAGTAGGTGGGATCCTCCAGGATCAGGGATCAAACCTGTGTTTCCTGCATTGGCAGGCCGATTCTTTACCACTGAGCCATCAGGGAAGCCCTTACAATTTTATTTTTAACAAGAGCTATGTTTAACAACTAACTTACAAAATTTCCAAAAATTTAACAGCTTCCATGAGGTGGTGTGAACCCATCCCACACACTCCAAATTCTTCTCTCAAGTGGGCACTCTCAGTTCCAGGTCAGTTTTGATAGGTTCCTATTGTCTTTGGTTTGCTTTTTAAAGGTCCGATTTCTGCCAACATAATGGGAGTCAATGTGAGATTTCTGAAGGAGGTCAGCCTTCAGTATCAGGAAATGAATGTAGGGCCTGATGCCTTATGAGTGTCAGAATAGCTAGAGATGAATCTCTGTTTTGCAATCTCCCAGCTTTGCAATGTTAGACAGTTTACTTAATGTTTTCTGAGCCTGAACCCTCATGTGGAGTTTCGGGTTAAACACATACTCACACACACACATACACCCCAACAAACAGGTCTATCCTCCCACTGGTATTGTAAGCATGAACTGAGACAATGTAGGTGGTCTCCCTTCTAAGTAATGAGGCCCTTATTCATTATCTTGTGTAATACTGACAACAGCTCTATTTAGCAGGTATTAATAACTCTGCTCTAAACCAAAAGTCACAGGGGTTAAGTGACTCGCCCACGGTCACTTAACTAATGAAGCTGCTCCATAAATACAAAGTCATGATGACAGTGTTGGTTCAAAAACAATAACGTTCCCTGAGAGCCGAAATCAATGGACAGACTTTAATTATATAGGGAAAAAGCTATTGCAAGGCTTAAATACCAACAAAGCTTTTTCAGCATTCTCCCTTTATCAGTGAGGTCCCTTGGGCAGATAGAAACTCAGATGTAATTAAATGAAATATCCTACACCAGCAAATACTGTTCATGCTGCTCTTCATTTAGCCACTGGGATGAGTGAGGAGATCGCTTCTGTGTTCACCACACAGGTGATGGGAGATTACAGGCCAGAGGTCTCTGGATGTCACAGCCTCCTCAATTATATGAGGATATATTTCCATTGACACCCCGTTGGGGGCAGATCTGTTGTTACTTCAAGCTCACTGAAATTCAAATGGAAAAGAGTGTGTTAACCTAGAGAGGTGGGATGGAGTGGGAGGTGGGAGGAAAGGTTCAAGAGGGAGGGGACATACATATAACTATGGCTGATTCATGTTTATGTATGGCAGAAACCAGGATAACATTGTAAAGTAATTATCCTCCAATTAAAAATAAATAAAATAAAAAAATATAGTGTAGGAAGGGTTGTTTTCTAGCAAAAAACAAGATGGACTCAAGTGGTATGTGCCACGTGAGACACCATTGAGCAAACGGGAGAGGCCTCTCCAGTATCTACGAGGTAGGTCCTAGTTGTGAGAAGTTAGCCTCACATTAGTGATAAATCTGGGAGTGCGGGAGCACCAGGAAGGTACCTCTTAAGTACAATTATCATATATCTATAAACAAGCACCCCCCAAAGAAAAGATTTTGTTTTTTAGTTGCAGCCTAGAAATGATTCTAGAATCCATGGAAATAGAACACAAGGCATAGAATCAAATGAAAAAGCGCTAGAGTATCAGAAGAGCTAAAGTGCCTACATAAAGACATCCAAAACAGCTTTTCTTGAACTTTCCATACACAAAGGGGCAAATTAGCAGTGACATTTGACATCCAAATATTCCTCATGACAGTGTATTTTCAGATGAACTGAAAGTCTCAAATCATTCTTTTCTTCCAAAGTTCATATAGTCACTTAGCAATCTAGACAGTGTAGTAGGTGAAGAAACATACAACTAGATCAGAGAAACAGAATAGAAAGCTCAGAAATAGACTCATATAAATAGTCACAGATTTTTGACAGAGAAGCAAAGGCAGCAGCATGAAGCAAAGATAGACTTTTTAACAAATGGAGCTAAAACAACTGGACATCCATAGGCAAAAAAAAAAAAAAAGGAATCTAGACACACATACTTTACATCTTTCAGAAACAGGTCAAACTTAACTATAAAACTCCCAGAGGATAATATAGGAGAAAGCCTAGATGATCTCAGATGTGGCAATAACTTTTTAGATATAAGACCAAAATATGATTCATGAAAGAAATAATTGATAAGCTAGACTTCATTAAAATTAAAAATGTCTGCTCTGTGAAAGGGAACGTCAAGGAAGCCACAGACTCAGAGAAAATATTTGCAAAAAACATCTGATAAAGGACTGCTATCCAAAATATACAAGGAACACTTAAAATTCAAGGAGAAGAAGCAAACAATCAGATTTTAAAATGAGTCAAAAACCTTAAGAGACACCTCACCAAAGAAGATATACAGACAGCAAATAAGCATATGAAAAGATGCTCCACATCCTATATCAACAGGGAAATGCAAATTAAATTAACCATGGTATACCGCCATATGCCTATTAGAATAGCTGAAATCCAAAACACTGGTGACATCAAATTCTGGAAAAGAAGTGGAATGACAGGACCTCTCCTTCATTGTTGATGGAAATGCTAACTGGTACAGCCACTTTGGAAGGCAGTTTCTCCATTTCCTAAAAAACCAAACTTACTTTTACCACATGATCCAATTGTGCTGCTTGGTATTTACCCAAAATAGTCGACAACTTTGTTGTTAGTGTTGTTTAGTTGCTCAGTTCAGTTCAATTCAGTCGCTCAGTCGTGTCCGACTCTGTGAACATATGAACTGCAGCACGCCAGGCCTACCTGTCCATCACCAACTCCCAGAGTCCACCCAAACCCATGTCCATCGAGTCGGTGATGCCATCCAGCAATCTCATCCTCTGTCGTCCCCTTCTCCTCCTGCCCCCAATCCTTCCCAGCATCAGAGTCTTTTCCAATGAGTCAACTCTTCGCATGAGGTGGCCAAAGTATTGGAGTTTCAGCTTCAACATCAGTCCTTCCAATGAACACCCAGGACTGATCTCCTTTAGGATGGACTGGTTGGATCTCCTTGCAGTCCAAGGGACTCTCAAGAGTCTTCTCCAACACCACAGTTCAGAAGCATCAATTTTTTGGCATTCAGCCTTTTTCACTGTCCAACTCTCACATCCATACATGACTACTAGAAAAACCATAGCCTTGACTAGACTGACCTTTGTTGGCAAAGTTTAGTTGCTAAGTCATGTCTAATTCTTTTGTGACCCTAAGAACTGCAGCCCACCAGGTTTCTCCATCCATGAGATTCTCCAGGCAAGAACACTGGAGTGGATTGCCATTTCCTCCTTCAGGGGATCTTCCCATCCCAGGAATTGAACTGGCATCTCTTGTGCCTCCTGCTTGGCAGATGGATTCTTTACCACTGAGCCACTTGGGAAGCCCAAATGACAACTTACATCCACCCCAAAACTGGTACATGGATACAACTTAATTAGAAGTGCCTAAACTTGGAAGCAACCAAGATGTCTTTCAGTAGACAAACAGACAATAGACTATTACTCAGAGCTAAAAAGAAACAAGCTATGAAGCCACAAAAAGACATGAAGGAAACTTCAATGCATTTTACTAAGCAACAGATGTTAATATGAAAAGAGTACTTTCTGTATGACTTCAACTATGATATTTTTTAAAAGGCAAAACTACAGGAATAGTAAAAATGCAGCGATGGCTAGTTGTCAGGGGGGACAGGAAAGGATGAACGGGCAGGGCACAGAAGGTCTCTAGGGCAGTGAAACTACCGTGTAGGATACTGTAATGCTGGTACGTGTGTGATACATGTCAGTATACACCTGTCCAAACCTGTGGAGTGTACAACCTCATGAGGGAACCATAAGTTGTGGACTTGGGAAGATTATGATGTGTTACCTGCATTTGTGGGGCAGGAGATATATGAGAAACCTCTGTACCTTCTCCTCAATTCTCCATGAACCTAAAACCGTTCTAAAGACACAGTCTTTTAGGTAACAGATAAATAGTGAAAATCAACAAAAGAGCCAACCAAGTAGCACATTACCCTGTAAAGTGAACACTGTCTAGAAGAGGAATTCGCTGTTTGTTACCTGAGGATTGAGTGAGCTCCTGACACTGGAGGAGGCTGCCACGTACATGTTGATCAGAGATGGTCTGCTTCTTGCAAAGGGCACTTATCCATCTGGGAGAAACCTGGACCACATGGCATTCAAATAATAGTTCCAGCGCTCAGACGCCAGGAACAAAAATATAGGAAAATATGGCAGAAGCCTTGTAACATAGACAAACTGCAACGTATTTATTAAAGTGTGGTCACATACTACGTGAGGACCCACAAGCTGCTGTTAACATCTTAAAATGAATAGAGCAGTCATAAACAAATAAACAAATGAGTAAAATATAAAATCTGATATGGCAGCTAAACACGTGCTGAAAGTAAGGTGGAAGTAACACTGACTTTGAGGTTGCAGTTGGGTTCATTTGAGAGATAGCTGTGTTAAAATATAATTGTGCACTGAATGATTTATATATGTGTGTGTGTGTGTGTGTATGTGTGTGTCCAACTGTCCCACTTGTTGGCAATGATGTCCCTTTACTTTTGTTAACTGATACGCTCCCACAGAACCCAGAAAAGTTATCCAGAAGGGTTTGCGAACAAATGAGAACACAGACTACGAAAATATCTAAAGTCGACACTCAATAAGCCAGGGCTCTTTTGCCAAGAATGACAAAGTCTTTTTCTCCAGTTGGCTTTGTGTTCACTCTTCAGTTGATTTGTTCCTGCTCCTCACAGCAGTGAGGACGCTGCTTCCCTGGGCTCGTGTAATGGTGTGGAGTTACAGGGGAGGCACACGGCCAATTCGGCTGACGTGTCTACCAGTCGAGGATGCAGTACACACAGATTCCTCCACTTAAGCCCCTCGGTATCTGAAAACTCAGGCAGATTTTTTTTCAAGAAATCAGAAAGTTCTGAGCATTTAATGTGGTAGTAGTACTTTGCTCTCTATTACCTGTACCACACACATATCAGGGTTTAAACAGGCAGTATGATATTCACGAGTGTTTGACCTTCATTTCACATTCATTTTTAGGGGCTCAACAACACACCAAATATGTATATTATGAGTCTGTTCTATTGGGAGATGAATGAACTATGTTCACTCAAGTTAAAGCCAAGACAAAACAATGCCCTTAGAGAGAATCAGACCAGACACCATGCATTCAGAGGAGGAAAAGCTTGCTGCTGGTTGAAGAGCACCAGGTTAACAGTACAGAGTAAATGATATTTCACTGGGCTTTAAAAATAGGTAGATCCAAAACAAGCAGGAATTGCAGTGAGGGCTGAGTGGAAAGAAGGGCACACAGGGCGGGTGTGCGTGTTCACACATGCGCACAGACACACCCACACCCACAATCACAGAGGGAGCGCTGAGTCTTTGAGGATTCACACAGCGCTTTCTGTTCTGTCCCCCTGAAGAGTTACAATAGATGCATGTAACCCAGACCACTCAACTGACCCACTTTGGCTACAATGCCAGAGAACAATCGCGAGCTATTTTAGTGGTATGTTTCTCATCTCATTAACTCCAGCGAAGAGCCTGTGTCAAAGTTTTGGTTTCAGAACTTTTAAAGGTTCTCTTTCCCTGAGTGTTTCTGACATTCAGCCCCCTACATACATACACACACACACACACACACACACACACACACACACACACACACACA